>PVIU01003154.1:32983-152027 GCA_004026605.1 Ondatra zibethicus | reverse complement strand
GAGGAGGAGGAGGAGAAGGAGGAGGAAGAGGAGGAAGAGGGGGAGGAGGAGGAGGAGGAGAAGGAAGAGGGGGAGGAGGAGGAGGAGGAAGAAGAAGATAGTAAGGTGAGGTACTTATAAAGGACTATGATGACATTCTTTTCTTGCCTAAACTTCTCAAATTCTCTAGGATGTGAGCGATTGGCCAATAGGGTGGATTCACTGTACGTGCTTTGGATTTTCACTAGACTGACATGCTTAAGAGGAGACACTTAGAACATGATACCTGTGTCTTTCACTTAAAAAGTGCTATGATTAGGACTAGCTTATCTGATCTCCTGAAAGAACTGATCCCTTTCCACTGACCTATGATCTTTATTAGAGCGAATTTGTTCGAACTCTTTGCATGGAATTGCATGGCTCATACTCCATATATGGTGCATTTTCTGTTATGCTGATTATAGAAATTGTGGAGTGATTTTTGATTTTAAATGTGGCTGCAAAGGATATTGGACCTAATTTACAGCTCAGCTAAGGGGAAAGCATTGGGCAATAGGGTCACAGCAATTTTCTAATTTCCTTCTCTCATGTCCTGTTCACAATTCTCACAAAGATAATCCATGATTTCTCTTAGCCCAGTAATTCTAATTTCATTTAATACTGTATTTTTGTTTGAAATCGTATTGATAAAAGACTAAGTTTTACACCAGAATATTTCAAAACCATCATGATAGCTAGTCTTGGTTGTCAATTTGACTACATCCAGATTCAACTTAAATCCAAGCAGCTAAGCATGCCCGTGGAGGTGTTTTTCTGGACTGGATTATTTAAGGTAGGAAGATCCACCATAATTTGGGGCACACCTTCTGGTAGCAGCCCACACCCCAAAAAATTGTGAAAGGAAGAAGCTTTTGCTTATTGCCTGCTAGCTGCTTCACATTTTTGGAATGCTTATCTATCCTATTGTGGAGGTATTTCTTCACTGATATTAGAAGCTACTTCCTTAATGTTCCTACATAGATTCAGAGTGGAGACCAGTAGCTCTCTAGAAATCTTCCAAGATTCCAGCCCCAGACTGGGACTGATGAGGCATCCAGCCTTGTTGACTGAACAACTATGTGATTCTTGGCTTTTCTATTGGGAGACAGCCTTTGTTGAGCTACCTGGATCATAGTCTGTAAACCTCTCTAATAAATCTCATTTGTGTGTGCATGTGTTTGGATGTGTGTGCGTGTGTGCACATGTGTGTACATGTATTTACATGTGTGTGCATGTGTATTCATGCTATCAACACTGTTCTGTTAGAGAACCCTGAGTAATTAAACTATGATTTTATAATTTTCATAGGAATGAGAACAGAACAGTAACTAATAATGCTCTTTGCTCTTCTTAATATTGTTAATATTTTTCATGACTTTAATGTAAAAATTAATACAATTAGATGATCCTTATCTTCAGTAAGGTCATATCCTACTTTGCTTTCTGCTTTTGTGATAAACAACACCACCAGAAGCAGCTTGGGGAGGAAATAGTTTATTCACCTTACAAGTGACACTCTAGCACAGAGGAAAGTCATGTCAGTAACTCATGATGGGAACCTCAGTCAGAAACCACACAGAAATGCTGCTTTCTTGCTAAATTTGTCTTGCTCAGCTGCCTTTCCTATACAGCTTAGGCCCACCCACATAGGGATTGTTCTGCCCACAGAGGACTGGCCCCTCTTACATCAATTAACAATTAAAAAAATGCCTCATATACATGGCTGCAGGCCAACTTCAACTGGGTACTTCTTCAACTGAGGTTCCCTCTACCTTCATAGATATGTCAAGTTGATTTACACTACTAAGGGCATCACACTTGTCAAATTCAGTGGCCTTATTCAAGGACAGCAGGAGAGAGAAACATCATGCCTCACATGTCTCCCCGTTGGTGGAAAGACATAAATCATACAAAAAGATGGTTCCAGGAAGAGACAAAAGTGATACACTAAATTAATCTGATAATACCACAATAATAGAATTATATAAACTCTCATAATAACCCTAAAACAATCACTTGCCATATTTCAACCTCAGGCAATATTTAGAAAGTTCTCTGAGGCTCTGTACCATTTAAGTGATGACAGCCTTGGGAGCTCACGGCTCCCTGGTTTTACAGAGCAGTTGTTTCGGTGGAGTCCATTAGTCTTGTCTGTTATTAGCATATATAAGCAAGCAGAATATGAAACAGCAGCAATGGTCGACTTTTATATTAAACATGTTTGCACTTAACACTGTACCATCTAGTATTCGGTGCCAGGGTTAGAAAAATAGTGTTTATGGCAATCATGTTGTCTTCAGTTAAAGAAAACATAGTTAGCAGAAGGCAAATCAGTATCTAAAATTAATATCTCTCTTTCAAAATCTCATCTCCCTCCTATTCAATTCTGCCATTTTTTCATGGTCTTGACATCATTTGCAGCTCCACAGATTGGAGGAGGAAGTCAGAAGTCTAATCCTCTATGAGCAGTTCAGCAGCCATTGTGGATGGAAGAAGGTAAGATTTTGTTGAACAGCGCGCCCAAAGAGCCTGAGTTACCACATGCAGTTACCGCTGGCAACATCTTATGCGGAACACATGGGAGCCAGCGATGGATGGGTTGTATCTAGTCACAAGCCACACTTTAATGTGTTTTTATTTTTAAATAATTGTATTTTATATACCAGTTACTGTTCCCTCTCCCTCCTACTCCTCCTACCTTCCCCAACTCCCTCATCCACTCCTCAGAGAGGATAAGGCCTTCCATGGGGAGTCCCATGCAGGTTTCCCACCTGTCAGTCCACAGTCAGTGAACTCCCACTAGCTCAGGTCAGTGTCTCTGTGGTTTTCCCCATCATGATCTTAACCCCCCTTGCACATATGATCCCTCCTCCCTCTCTTCAACTGAACTCCAGGAGCTCAGCCCAGTACTTGGCTGTGGATCTCTGCATTTGCTTCCATCAGTTACTAGATGTAGGTTCTATGATGACAATTAGGGTAGTCACCAATCTGATTACAGGGGAAAGGCCAGTTCAGGAACCCTCTCCACTATTGCTTCAGGTCTTAGCTGAGGTCATCCTTGTGGATTCCTGGGAATTTCCCTAGTCCCAGTTTTCTCACTCACCTCCTATGGTATTACTCTATGAAGATATCTCTTTCCTTGCTCTCCTGCTCTGCCACACTTTAATTTTACTGACAGCCTTCAGTTCTTGCTAATGATCACTTACAAGAAGCCATATTATGACTACCCCTTCAATCTACTTAGGTTTCCCTTCTCTGGGGTAGGTTTTTTTTTTATGTTTATTTATTTGGTGACAAGACCTGCCTTCTGGAGGACTGATTAGGATTATTTGATCCTCTTTTATTATGAGACTAGAATTGTTATTTGAGGAGAAAGACCAAAGATACAGTATGTAATTCTACTATATAAGAGAGGGCTGTTTGCCCACAACACAACTGGCCATTTTCATCCTGAGCTTGACTAAATGTCTGTGATTTCTTCTCCGAAAAAGGTTTATTTTTCTCCAATTTGTGTTTGTACCTTTTGGAAATAAGTTGTTGCTTCATGTGAACCCCGAAGAAATGTGCAACTATATCCCTCTTAGCTGCATGTGACATTAGTTCTGGACTGTTCTTTTGTTATGAGACTCAGTGCCCTGGCTCTCAGCTTAGCAAGCTGTAATATTTATGGTGTTCTTATAACATCAATTGAAACTAGAAACCACTTACTCTCTAGCTTTGTTCAGGCATGTCTTTTTGTGATGGTGCAGACATGTCAGAAAATTTCAAACATAATTGTTTTCAGAGTTGGCTTATGTTACCGAGGGCATCGTACTTGTCAAGTTCAGTGAGCTGAGTCAAGGGCAGATGGAGAAAGACCCAACTCACATTCTGATGGAAACACATGATTCTATATTAAGAGATGGTTTTGAGGGAGGAACAAAAATTATGAGAGTAAATTGATTTACTACATTTGAGCCCATTTAGTAACTTCATATTCTTCATAGCACTTACTGTATTCTGGGATTATCAATTAATATCTACATGCAATTTTAAGTCACTCCACATGACACAAAAATTTCCTCATCACTGTTCTTCTGAATCATGTAAAAATAGCTGTTGTTGCATGCTAAAATTAAGAGTACATGTATAAGACATAGCCATTGCTGAACTCTCCCTAGTAATCTGTAACAGCATTGATTAAAAAAACCATTTCCTATGTTGACATGAGCTATGCAAGTCTAACTAAAGATATCTCTGTTGATTAGTTGTGACAGGTAGCATGATGGATATGAAACAATTCAGATGTAAAAGAGACTAAAAGATGAGAAACACAAATTAAGTCAAGATACACAATTCTGTCCTTGTTGTTTGTCCTGATCTGCATTATTTCACAGCATGAAAATAACTGGCTTGCAGGAATTCCTTTGTCCAGGGTCACTGGGCTATCTTACTGTCTTAAAGATGAACTCATGTTCACTGATTTATCCTCTCATTTCCTGTTCTCAGTCATTTGTCCCGAACTGGTGAAGCTGTGGAGAGGTCTTGGGGATGGAAAAGTTCAGATGAGCAGGTAGAGGAGGTGGGCCCTTGCTGGAAGAAGTGTGCAACTACAGACTTAACATTAGGTTATTTATTGTCTCTACAGCCCATCTCCCTCTTCACCCTCCCTCCTCTATCTATGTATGTGTCTCTGTCTCACTGTCTCTCTCTCCTTGTGTCACTGTCTCTCTTTGTGTCTCTGTGAGTCTCTGTCTCTATGTCTCTATCTGCCTCTATTGCTGTCTCTCTGTCTTTTGTGTGTGTGTGTGTGTGTGTGTGTGTGTGTGTGTTCTCCTCCCCATCTCTATGGTCTTAAAGTGAAACACATTGATCTACATGTGCATTAGGACACAATTTTTAGCTAACACCAAGATTTGAGAAAAAGAAACTCATGACACCTTGACAAGTGAAAATCCCACTACTGAACCGCCCACCAATGTCTATTCAGAAACTTACAAACTCATGAAACTTTTCTGTGATCTGCTTATCTCGGGCATTTTATCACAGCAACAGAAAACTTAACACAACTTTCTGGCTGCACTTCTGATAATCATTTCTTCCTGAAATGTGTTTATCTACATGAAAATACCATTCTCGTTCTCCACACTTTCAACCCAGCCTGTTGCTCCGTGTTTACAAATTCTTTATAGCAATCATGATTATCCCAAGTTACTCACAAGCTGTTTCCCTCAGTGGAAGGAAGCTGTACATTTTCTCCAATAATCAATAGTTTTATAAATGAGAACTATATTAATAACTTGGAAAAGTGATTTTAGTGTCTTCTTCAGGAAGACACATGTGTGCATAAGTCGAAGCTCACTATTCTGCTTCTATTCTTGAATATGTACAAATTATGGGTAAATAAAGTTTATGTTTACAATTTGAAAGACATTTTATGTATGTGCAGACAAAAGTTATTCACAACTAATTTATTTTATACTTATAAGTGAGCTATTATGGATGCAAATATTAATAAAATGAAATAAATAAATACAATGAAGGTATAATATATTACAATTAACGTCAGCAAAGTATGACTGCAGAAAAATACAGATAGTCAAATACGATAGTGACAAAAATGTGACATAAAAAGAGTAAGTAAGTATGCTATATGTTAAGTTATGAAACGTGAAACATTAAGGAACAATGTAAAATATTTTTTAAAAGAGTTTAGGGAGAAGTACACAGCATGGGTTGATAAAGTTGCCCCAGAAACCATAAGGTTATTAAAAGAAAACTCCAGTGCCAACCAGTAGGCAACTTCAGAGACACCTTTGACCCTTGAAATAATACAGACATTGACACTAGTGTGTCCTCACCAAAACTAGATAGCAGCGTTGTGTTGCCAAAGGTAGCACATGCATTATTACTGACTTTTTATTATGTAATATTGAGAAAAATCAGGGGATTGTGTATAATTAAGAATTTAAGTATGTATTAAAGACTCATTTTTAGGTTTCAAATTTCTCATAATTTGTTGTCATGGAAATCAAAACAAAAAAAGAAAATAAATGAGTGAAATGATTCCTGAGCCAGAGGCTAGGACTGCAGAGCTGAGGAAAATTACTTGTGGGATTTCTCATTAAAAATATTCTATTGATAAAAGGAAATCTAATCAGCTTTGAAGAACTAAGGGTAGCCTGACAAAAACAGACAATGAGAAAAATGATACCTTCAACATAATTACCCTTCCGTAAAACAGATAAACTCTGCACTTCCTTCCTTCCTCAATGGAGCTCTTTTGCACACTGGCTTATTCTTCAGGCTTGCCATAGGGGTGTTTAAACTAGACCCTCACATGGGTGAGGCAAGATTACCTCCATTTCGTCACATTCTCAGCTATGCTTCATTTGTAAATGGACATGGAGTAAGACTACTTCATAAAGCAAGGTGCAAGACTTATTTGATACAAGGCACTTGGAGCAACAGAAATCCTAGCAGGGAGTGTCATTACTGAATAAGACCAGAGGGACTGTGTGCTCAGGGAAATATCCCTTCCTAAGTTTTAAAAGCATCTGATTGGTCTAAGTTTGTGAGTGTTCAAATGTAAGTTAGGTGTGAGGTCCTCAAACACAAGCCACAAAACCAAGATGTGCTGAGCTGACTTCACAGTGAGAAAAATCGTAGTTTAACAAAGTAGACGTATATGGATTCCAGTTGGTTACAGAAGTAACCTACTATTTCATTATGTGTATGCAAAGGGGACTTATGTGGGTTTTAAATACTTAATGGATATTTAGAAAACATCTTAACATTCCAAAATGACGTCCCACTTCTGATTTCATGTGTGCAATGGTGCTGTCAGGTCTAGAAATTACTGTTTGCTGCACATGTTCACGACCTCTGGTTCTTACAGCTTTTTCTTTACTCTTTACGATGATGACTGCTGATCTTTACTAGCAGAGAGTGTGGTATAGATGTTCAGTTTAGAGCTGAGCATTCCAGAGTCTCTGATTCTCTGATCATTGGCCAGTTGTAGGTTTCTGTGTTAATTGCCATTAACTGCAAAAGGTAGTTTATCTGTTAAGGTTTGAGAAAGAAATACTCTATGGGTGGAAATATTAATTTTAAACTTACATCCACTCAGCAGAATAATAGCATCAAGTTATTGCCTAAGGTCTATGACCTAGGCAGCCATGTATTTGTCACCCAGATAATGATGCTAGGCATTAGTTCAATCTTAAAAAGCAAGTGTAAGTTCAATTAGAAATAAGTTTGTTGGAATGATAACATCCATGCACTGTTATAATATATGTGCCAGCCTTGTCATTAACCTCCAGAACTGGATGGCAAGGCTCTGTTGTTGAGGATACCATGTTCTAGAATCGTAGGACACGGAGAAAACTAACAGCTGCCAGCGTAGACGTTTCAGATATATTTGCTTTCTTACATAGTTCTGGAAGATTTTATGTCTGCTACCAGGGAGAAGAGTAATCAACAATCCTACTCCTGTATTTTATATCTGAATGAACGTAGAGACTGACATAATGTCAATGTCATGATTGAAGTCGATGCTATGCATAGCAGGATATTGTCTTCCTTAAAGCACACACAGTACCACACTCTTGGGAGTAGTAAGCATGAATGAGCTACAGGGTTTTCATGTAAATAATTCAATGCCATTTTATCTTTCACACACAGATTTCTGAAAGAAAATCCACTATTCTGCATTATGCCATTTTTATTGCCAACATCCTCTTGTGTGTTCATCCAACTCAGCTGTAATTTCAAGCTAAGAAAACTGACTCTCAGATGTAAAGGAAAGAAGCAAACTGAGCTTTCTCCTTCCTTCAAAGCCTGAAATCGCATGATACTCTCTACTTTTAATTTGCTCTATGAAATCATCTTAGTGGAACCAAGAAAGATTTAAAATCCACAGAAAGAGTTGGAGAGATGTGGAATATAATAGCAATATGCTTTTAAGGTCTCCATAGCAACTGGGAGCCAATTATCTATGGTGGCATTAAACATAGATATTTATATTCATATTCATAAAACATCTTCCATTTTTCAACCATGTAATCATATCAATTGTAGATGACTTATCTCTATCCATTTCTTAGTGAACTAAATTATTTGGGTTTTTACTAAACCTTCCAGTATTTTAAATTTTTCTCAAATGTTCTGGTTACTTGTATCATCTAAAACATCATTTTGTGAAATCCAATGAGTCATATCAATATGAAATAATTCGATTCACAAACTATTTCTAAAAATCATGTGTTCTGTTCACATGACATAGAATCATCTAGAATGTATATGTATACTTAAAGCCTTATAGGTGTGATACTAGCTTCCTAACCTGAAAGACCTGGAGATGAGCTCAGGAAACCAATGGAGAGATTCACCAACTGTTTGCCAGCTGGGGCTGCTGTGATTCAAAGAAGTGGGTGGAGCTTCGTACTGTAAGATTGAATTTTTAATTAGTTTTACATTTCTTTTTGTAGGTTTTTATTTATTCTTTAAATGTTTGTCATTGAAATAGAACTACACTACTTTCCTCCATCTTTTCTACCCTCCAGCCCTTCCCTGGTACTTGCCTCCAAGCCCATCACATGTCCCTACTCCCACTCCCAATTTGATAGCCCCTTTTTCTTTATTATTATTGCTACATTCATTGTTCTCTTGTTATTATTGCCACATACATATATGTGAATCCAGTTTTGCTGTTTGTGTATATACAGCTTCAGAGATGGCCACTCTGCAATAGGCAACCCATAAAAAGCTAATTCTCCTTCTTCCAGCAGGCATGAGTTGCCTGTAGTTCTTTGCCTGGGAGTGATACAACCCAAAATTTTCTACCTTTCATATTAACATGTCTTGTGACACTGCCATTGTCCTAACTTTGTTTATGCAACTCTGTAGGTGACTTGGTATTCTGGATCTTGCAATCTTTCTGCCTGTTCTTTCACGGTGTTTCCCGAGGTCATAAAGATGTAAAAGTTGTGATGTAGTTGTATCCACTGAGGCTGTGTTCCCCATGATCTGTTTATCTCTACATTGTGCCCAGTTGTGGTTTCCTGTAGTGGCTTCCGTTTTCTGCAAAGCTCTACTTTGATGAGGGGCGGTAGCTACACTTATCTATCAGTATATGGTAAGATTTAGAATATAGTGAGGAATTGTGCTGGATTATTAAATTGTGGCAGTATACTCCTTCTAAGGCCATGGCCTCACTAGCTCCAGGGAACCTGCTAAGGGTACCAAATTCTACTAAGTAAACCTTGAGTTCAATTTAGACAGCCATTGGTTACCAATGACATATGAGTGCACCTTTATGTGCATCTTTCTCTTCTGGACATTGTTGTAGCTCATAGGTTATACAACCAAGTAGGACTATTTAATTCTTTCCCTCTGTTGGCAGTTTGCAGTATTTTCTGGTATTATGGAAGCTAGACGGTAGGATTTTTAACACATAGAAATAATAGAACACATTGAATAAAGTACTATTCTTTTCATTAGTTTTCAGTGAAGTTGACTGCACTTGGATTCTGCAAGGTGGCTGTAAAATTTCACACCTTGAAGTACTTCTCTGCATGTTTTGAAATCATGAGGTTTTGTTAAAACTGTTTCCATCAAGGGATCTGTTCAAGCAGAGGCTTCCTGACAGTGGGTGTAACATGCCGAGCTGCCTCCAGCTCCTGCCAAGAGTGGTATACTCACTACACAGGCTTTGAGTCAAGATAGACTCTCCCGTCCTCAGGTTCTCTTGGTCATGTATTTACTCAGCAAAGAGAAAGGTAACAAGGATAGGGTGTGTATATTTGCTTTCACTGTATGTGTAGATATCCTTTGAGGGTTTCTATGAAATTTCTAAGGACTTCATTGAAATAAGTCTATTCCATCTTTTTCACTCAGAAACCTCAACTATAACTACTTCTAAAATTTCTAGTTCTAATTTTGGCATATAAGAAATTTAAAAAATAAAGACTACATAAATTGCAATATTGCCTCTTGTACCTCCAAAGTCTTAGAGAATATTATTCACATTTGTTAAATACAGTTACCTATATTGCAAGCTACAAATAATGTGTATCTCAAAAGGTACTAATTTTCCTGTAGAATTCATCATTTGGCCTCAGATTTATAGATCAATACAATCTCATATTTTTCATGCAGTTTCTTTTTCCCTCTTTTTTTTTATCAAAATGTGAAATTTTATGCGCAGGTACAGAATAAAATAAAAAAGGGGGCCTCATTACGATTGAATTTGTCTCAGAAATGAAATAACAGTGTTCCAAAGAATACTTTTGCAAACCTGTTTCTAGGCAATGCATAGCTGACTGACAGTTTGTGGATTGTTTAGGGAAATGGTTAAATTCAGCTTTTCAGCTTTTCCATTCTCTTAATTAAACAGAAAAGAAGGACTGTGGATGTTTTTAGAGAAAGATGTGAGGGTTTCTCCTTTTAAGACGGTATTTTGCTTTTGGTTTTGATAATTGTTTTAAGGTCTTACAGGCAGACTTCAGAGAGACAGAATAATGAGCTTTCACAATGACGCATCAAAGAGAATAAGCTCTAGTCCCAGCCACAGGAAACCCATTAGAACGCGTTTCAGAGCGCAAGCCTTACCCTTGCTTCACCTCTTGAAGTTCCTTATTTTTTCTCTTTAATTCTAGGCAATTAAAGGATTAGATTACTGTAAGAAAAACATATATACTGGAGACATTGTGATAATTTTAACCCAAATAAAGAACTTTAAACCAGGCAGTGTGATGCACATCTTTAATCCCAGCACTCGGGGGGCAGACGCAGGTGGATCTCTGAGAGTTCGATGCCAACCTGGTCTACAAGAGCTAGTTCCAGGACAGGCTCCAAAAGCTACAGAGACAGTCTGCCTCGGGAAAAAAAATATTTATTTATTTTTATAGTAGTGTGTGGTAATTAGATAGAGTAAGTTCTACTGCATTTTCATATATACACATAATGGGTTTCTATTGTAATAGGTTTGGTCAGCCTCTGCTGTTCTCCCTTTATGATCCCTTTCTCATCAACCCATCCTCTTTCAACTGACAATGACCTTCAGCAGGGTTGCTTACATGAGCGTGGACCGGAAGGTATTTATTAGACCATATACACCTTACCAGTGGTAACTCATCGAAGCAAACATCATTCCCTCCCCCCTGGAACCATTAGATGTCTGCCTATAAAAGTTCAGGGAAAAGTGGGGCCTTTCTACACCCCATGACAGGATGTCCAGGTCCAGTCTTGTGCAGATCAATCAAGCCATCACCTCTGGTGAGTTCAAGAATGTATCTTCCATGTAGTTCGGGAATTATCCTGAGTGCTATGACTTGATCATTGTAATGACACCAAATATTGCAAAGATATAAAAACAAAAACTTTGTATTTTCAAAAAAGCAGTGAGGATAATGCACAAATGAGCAGTAATGTCTCCCATGGCTCAGAAAGTGGAACCTTGAACTTGAACGAAATGTTCCATTAATCTGTTTCTATTTGTCTGCAGACTGAGAAGATGCAGCTACGTGAGAGTGCTTGCCCGACACAGCCTGCCTTACCCACACCGCCCACACACAGCCTAGCCTGCCTTACCCACACCGCCCACAGACAGCCTAGCCTTACCCACACCGCCCACACACAGCCTAGCCTTACCCACACCGCCCACACACAGCCTAGCCTTACCCACACCGCCCACACACAGCCTAGCCTTACCCACACCGCCCACACACAGCCTAGCCTGCCTTACCCACACCGCCCACACACAGCCTGCCTTACCCACACCGCCCACACACAGCCTGCCTTACCCACACCGCCCACACACAGCCTGCCTTACCCACGCCGCCAACACACAGCATGCCTTACCCGCACCGCCAACACACAGCCTGCCTTACCCACACCGCCCAAAGTAAAAACAAACAAAATTTTTCCATTTCTTTTTATCCCTTCACATTTGATATGTATCGTTACCTTAGATTTCCTATGTTCTTTCATGTTAGATATTAACATGAAGAATTGGATTTGCTGCCTGATCTGTGTGAATGTCAAATTGTGTTGGCTATCTGCTTTTGCAATCGGCACTTAATTTTACTATCCCGTTTAATAAAAAAGATGAAGAATCCACAGATTTAACCTTTCCTAATTTTCAGCCATTAATAGGTAGAATTAAAACTTGTCTAGACAAATACTGCAGATTTGTTTTTTTATTTTTGGAAAACAAGCCAGTATAACAATCCTTCTCATCCAGGCCAATGATTATTTTCATAAAAAGCTTAAGCAATTGGAGGATTTACTTATCTGGAAAGTTTTAGGTGTATCTTGATGCTTTTCTCTCTAGATTATCTTTATTTTGGCAGATGGAAGATTCTTGTTAAAAATAAAAAAGGCCCTAGGAAAACTGGCCTTGACTCACCCTGAATACTGCAAAAAGAGAGCTGGTCCCTGCGTGTGGGAGAGAAAACCTCCATCCCTCACTGCAGGCCAGAGTGAACAGACTCTGAGGGTATGGACATAGGGGAGATGACTCCACCCACTTGCCCAAGGTGGGTGGCCCCAGCGACCCAGTCTGACCAGCTTGGCTACTATCCAAGCCCACAGCCAGGCCTTGGGTTGTCCATTTACCCCATCTAGTGTCTGCTGGAGCTGGAGAAGGACTAGTCCTGTGGAATAATACTACAAGATGTCCCAGACTAGTGATAGCCACGAGATAATCCATAGGACTCCTGGGGAGAATCCAGTGATGATGGAATATCAGAAACCAGAGTCCTTGAACCAGCCCAGTGACTCGCTGCGGTAGACATTTGCCAAGAAAACAATGGGACAAAAATGTATGGCACACTGAAGCCCCCTTTGTTACCAGAACTAACAAAAAGAGTTGGAGAAGCAAAGAGGTTTCTCTGTTGTTGTGGTTTTGTTTTTTTTTTCTTGGTTTTGTTTTTGTTTGTTTGCTTTTGCTTATGTTTGCTTGCTTGATTACTTTGATTTGTTTATGGGGGGCATAGCAGGGATCAAGGGAGGGGTGGGACGACAGGGAGGTGAACGGAATTTGGGTCCATAATGTGAATCTGCCAAAGAGTCAATAAAGAAGTTATGAAAAAAGAAACAGAATGGGTGCATTATCATTTTAACAAGGATGCATTCACAGCTTGTCCCGGTCCATAACGTGCAGCCCCACAGTCTCCCCCGTGGCTGCCTGTTTAATTAAGCAGTGAACTGCACCCAAAAGCTGCCATACTTGCACATAATCACTGACCAAACTTCATGCTTCAAGCTGAGTTTTCAGGCGTGCATATATTTCTAACTCAACTGAATTTTTCACTAATGAAGAACAGATAATGATTCTGAAGATTTAGCTAAGCTTCTTGTTTCTTTCTTTCTTGAATCTTCAAGTTTTACCATTTCTTTTTTCTGTTTCCATTGATGTAGAGCATATCTCCCCCCCAAAAAAAATTCAACCACCATTTTATATGATAGATATATCAATTATTTCCAAATTGCAATACAATCTCTTTATATTATGTATGAAAGAAGGGAGATCAGATATGAAATTTTCATTGTTTGGGAAAGATAGTATATGGTTTAAAGCTCTGCAAAAATGTGGAGGTGTTTTCTGAGGAACTAGAGTGGTTTAGCTTCAGTGTTTGTGCATAATTGCACGGATAACCTTGGCACGCATCCTGCTATTTTACATGAGGGTGCTTCCTCTCAAAGTGACAGAAAATCTCTATTTCCCATCAAAGTACCATTTTAACAAAGCCAACGTGACCAATGTGAGTTCATACAAATCAAAAATTTTGAAAACATTTTGAAACAATTTTGAAAAAAGCATCGAAGAAAACAGGAATAAGGGACAGAAAATGGCAGAGACAGAGTCAAAGGGAAGATGTAAAAACAGAGAAAGATGCATAAATTAGCTCTGTTTAGTTGGCTTTCCCCCTTCTAACTTCCATCTCCTAGTCTTTGTCTTTCTGTCTGCCTCCCATCTTTCTCCTAGTCCTTCTCCTTCACTGTCTTCTTTTGTCCACCTAAAGCATGCCTTGACTTTGACTCTGGATTTCTACATTATCATCGTCATTATTTTACAATTTAAAGATTTTATCCTTAATCATTATTGCATACTTTTTATTATGTTAACATAGTTACTTAAAAGAAGAGACTGAAAAATAAAAAGTAAATGTGTGTTTACTCTAGTAAGGATATTTGACAAATGGTTACTGTAACATTATTAGAGGAAACAGGGATTTCCTTTATCCATGAATGTAACTTTGATGGTTATTTAACAAGCACATTTGTGGTGAGGGTAATTTTTTAAAACTGAAAGCTCTTTTTCAGAAGTAAGTTTATAAATCATTCAAGTCAACTTAGTTACAATAGTTGCCATTTATTGAATTTGTGTGACCAATATGTGTAAGAGAAATAGCTAGCACACACTTTGCTGAGAACATTCCATACTCTAGAGTAATTTAAGTAATACTGATTAATAATAGCTAAATTAACTTTTACATCAAAGCTATGAATTAAGTATAGTTTATGAAAGTATGGGAAACAAGGAGCAGTGCTCAAGAGAATTATGTACCCAGCCCAACAGTACAGCCATAGTAGTCGAAGTTTTGTGATAACCATGGTTCAGGTAACTTGATATATTAAGGAATTAGATGAAATTTATATCCAGACCCAGATCTTATTGTTGCTAAATCCACTGTGATTGGCCTGTGGTCATGACTGAGCTATTTTCCTAGCTGCTAAGGGATGTAGGAGGGTCTAGTCCATGTGGGCCATTTTGTGACCAGTAAGATGGGTCCAGATTGTATGAAAAGGTAACCAAGCAAGCCAGAGGAAGCGAGCCAATAAGCAGCCTTTCTCCAGGGGCTCTGCTTTAAGTTCCTGCCTTAGCTTAGCTTTTCTTGGTGATTAACCTGTAAGAAAATAAAATGAAACAATAAAGCCTTGCCCCTTCCCCAAGTTGCTTTTGGCTATGGTGTGTATCACAATAAGAAAAAACAAATAATACCAATCACCAGTGAGGAAAAGAAGGGATGCTATCATTTTTACTAATAATTTTAATTGTTTTTTATTGAGCTATACATTTTTCTCTATCCCCCCCCCTTTCTTCTTCCCTCCCCTTCAACCTTCTCCCATGGTCCCCATGTTGCCAATATACTCAGGAGATCTTGTCTTTTCTATTTCCCATGTAGATTAGATCCATGTAAGTCTCTCTTAGGGTCCTCATTGTTGTCTAGGTTCTCTGGGATTGTGAATTGTAAGGTGGTTTTCTTTGCTTTATGTCTAAAAGCCACTTATGAGTGAATAGATATGATATTTGTCTTTCTAGGTCTGGGTTATCTCACTCAATGTGATGTTTTCTAGATCTATCCATTGGCTGCAAATTTCAAGATGCCATTATTGTTTTTCTTCTGTGCAGTACTTCATTGTGTAAATGTACCACATTTTCCTTATCCATTCTTTGGTCGAGGGGCATTTAGGTTGTTTCCACTTTGCTGGTGGAAGTGCAAATTGGTACAGCCCTTTTGGATATAAATACAGTGATTTCTGAGAAAATTAGGAAACAACCTTCCTCAAGACCCAGCAAAACCACTCACTGTTGGGTATATACCCAAAGGATGCTCAATTGTACCACAAGAAGGGATACTATTAGTAGAAGTTCCTGCGAAGATTTTCCTAGGATTGTGCAGTAGAAGATATGAGAAGCTGAATCTAGTTATCCACAAAAGAAACATCTCTTAAATTTAAGTGTATTCATATGTTGAAAGAGTTATATTAGACAAACAGTGGTTCTGGACTCAGCCAAGGTGTATGCTGTCCCAAGATAGGCCTTCCTCGGATGGGAAATTTGAACTGAGACTGGATGGAGTTATGTTTAGGATTGCCTTTCCCTAGCTTTGTATATTTATATCAGTGGGTATTTATCAGGCTTTTACTATGTCCTGAGTATTTATTATTTTCTTCTCAGTAATTTCATTTTACTTGCAGAACCATTTCTTTAGGAAAATGAGACACTGGTGTCATGGTAAAGCTATTATTAATATTGACTGCAGCTATCACGCAGTGTGCAGTTGGGATGACACACCCATTTCAGGATTATGTTTGCAGATACGGCAATTTTACGCAGGTAGAAAGGTAAGGTGCTTTCTGCAATGACTACAGCTCTGTATGTGAATAAATACCTGTACTTTCTTATGCCCAAACATTCAAGATGATGATATGCAGACAATGTAAAGATGTTGTGAAAATATATGCACACAGATTTTCATAAGTAAAACAGCACCAGTAAATGTCAGCGTGTATGAAGGACAGGAATGCTATTTTCTTATTTTCAAAGGAATACTCTTACTATTTTCTGAAAATTAAAAAGAGGATAAATTCCTTTCCACATTTCTGCATTGGGAGGTTTTTTGTGACCTCCCTTTGCAAACCTCTCGACCTGTGACAGCAAATTAGTTGACAATATTCATGGCTGCGATCACATAATATTTCATTGCAAATCAATTTCTATTCCTGATAGAACCACAAAGTTTAACAAATATTCTGTTTACTCAGATGAGTTATAAAAATGTAATTATGTTTTATTATGAGCTAAATTATATCCTATAAACTGTTTGTTGTTGCTAATAAGTAATATATATTTTAGATTGTTTTATTTTATGTGTATGGGTGTTTTGTCATTCATTTGCCTGTTGCTCTTAGAGGCCAGAAGCAAATGCTGGTTCCCCTGGAACTGGAGTTACAGACAACGTGAGCCACCTTGTGAGTGGTGGAAATAGAACCTAGGTTTTCTACAGAACATGCAGTGCTTTTAACCACTAAGACATCCCTCCAGCTCACTAGTAGGTAATAGTAAATATAAAAAGTCAGGTCATAGACTTATTTTTTTAAACACTGTAAAGAACATTTTGATAAAATATGTAGCAGTGTGTGGTTTAAATGAGAAAGAGATTTTAGGTAAATATCTAAAGTAAATACATAGCTTTTTCCCTGAGTAATATTTTGAGGTGACTGTCAACTTCATGTTTTCCAGAAATGTTACAAAAAACTAATTTTTGATCATCTTCTGGTTTTCTGAGCTTTGACCCTTTTGCAGAAACACCACTGCAGTGACCCCTGGAGCATTTAAATGCTGGTGGCATTCATTCATCAAAGCAACAGCAATCACAGCTATTGTAGGAAACATTCAGTTCTCAGGCACGCATGTTAAGTCCTGGCTTTCTTTTGCAAACCTGGGAAAATTATGCATGAATTTTCAAGACTACATCACTGCACTGGGGTTAACAAGCCTGAACTTTTAAATCCTGTCTAGCCACTCAGATCCATTGTAAAGGAATGCTTTAGAACAGGATAATCTCAGTTGGGAACTGGATGCTTTCTGTTTTATTAAATGTCCCTTAGAATATTTAGAATATAAAAATACTACCATATCAGTGAACATTTCTAGTTGTTCAGATAAGAAACCCCTTATGAAAGGAGATTTTTATTTTCATCCTCATTCCAGAGATATTTCATTCATGAAGTCAGGTATGACAGAGTAGTGCAACCTCAACCATGTTGGCAAACACATGAGGCAACTCTTTGTTCACATGTCATACACATGAGGCAGCTCTTTGTTCACATGTCATACATATAAGACAACTCTTTGTTCACATGTCATACACATAAGACAACTCTTTGTTCACATGTCATACACATGAGACAACTCTTTCTTTACATGTCATGGGATCAGAGAGCAGGGAAAGTGGACCATAAGCAGGAACAGATTGAATCTTCCAAATCCTTCCTTCGTGACCTACTTATATCACCCATAAATCACATCCCAAATACATTGCCATGTGATGCTCCAGTTCATTGTCTAAGTGGTTTTCTAGAGGATGTGGATTTCAGAAGACATAGAATATTGCAAGCAGGTTTTGTGTTGGTGTGGGAGGAATGTGGAAGGCTAGAATGCCAGAACAAATGTAAACTGTCAACACTGCTCACAAGGTTTCAGATGAGAATGGGGACAGTTCCAAAAAGCAATGCTTGGAAACAAGGGTTCAAAACATGAGTAATGTTTCAGATTCCGACCGTACCATTTTCCCTGCCACCAAAGACATTTGACCTTCTCATAATGCAGGACACACTTACAAAAGTGTCAGTTAAAGAGGTAACTGGACCTCTGGGATTATAGCTGCCTTGTTTGGACTTTGGTTGCCTTATGGAAGATGCTTAAGACCTCATTACTTTAGGCTGTCTTTCTGCAGAATGGAAAATCCTCATTTCTCTATTCAAATGAAAGCTTTTTGAATGTTATTTGCATTTTTATATTCTCTATCATTCAGTGGCAAGGCACCTGACTCTCAATCATCTTTCCTATTTTCCATTTCAAAGTTCATAACTTGTCTTAAGAGATGCTAAACAGCTTAGCAATTCTTGCTGCATCAAATAAGCTCTTTTCTTGGCCAAAGTGTTCATTTTAATGACTTTTTTCTCTGGTCGTTGCCCTATATTCTCAATGTAAACTTGACTTAAAAGTCGTCATGAATAACCATGCTTCTGCTTGAATGTTTTGCTGTCTAGAAATGTCCCACATCAATTAAATTGGTCTACTACTTCAAAGTCAGACCTATTTCATTTCAAGTACAAAGGCAAAATCTATCTAGTTTCATGTCAGAATGTGACAGGAATGAACTGCAATTCCCGGAACTGTCCCCATTCTCATCTGAAACCTTGTGAGCAGTGTTGACAGTTTACATTTTTTTGGCATTCTAGCCTTCCACATTCCTCCCACACCAACACAAAACTTGCTTGCAGTATTCTATGTCTTCTGAAATCCACATCCTCTAGAAAACCACTTAGACAGTGAACTGGAGCATCACATCTTCACCCCACATCGCTGGTACAAATGTTCTGAATTAGCTCAGCCTTGAATGTTTCACTGCCACACTAAGCTCTTTATCAGTTTTAAGTTCAGAACCTTGGATCACAGGACTTCCTTTCTTACAATGTGTTTTAATGAAATATAAGCTAAGAAATACTGAACATATCAATTTAATAGTTAGAATGATGCTCTATGTTCAAGTGAACCCAAGGACAAGTGTGAAAGTTCATGTTTTTTTAACAACATTAAATCAAACTAACAAGGTTAGACTCGCAATAAAAAACAGCACAGATTCCTGTGGCATATCTTAAATTTGCTGAAATAATTTTCTGGGTAAAAACCCCAGGACTTTAATTATCAACTTCCTTATCAGAATCAAAGGACAATAGTATTTAATAAGCAATGTGATACTATAACCCTTCTGAAAGTCTAACTCTTAGGTTTGTGTTTTCCTGATGTGACCTCTGCCTAGCCTGCTATGCGGCAAGCAAAATTAATGTGCCTGTGCTTCTTCTTACCAAACTACGTCACCTGGTAAATCTCCCCAGGTTTTGCCCAGTCTTCTTTTTTTATTGATTTTATTTATCTCTACATTTTTCTCTGCTCTCCTCCCTTCCCCTCTCCTTCCTTCTACCCTCTCCCATGATTTCCATGCTCCCAATTTAGTCAGAAGATCTTGTCTCTTTCTACTCCATTATGTAAATGTACCACATTTTTCTTATTCATTCTTCGGTCGAGGGGCATTTAGGTTGTTTCCAGGTTCTGCCTATGACAAACAATGCTGCTATGAACATAGTTGAGCACATGTCCTTGTGCTATGATTGAGCATCCTTTGCGTATACACCAAAAAGATACTCAATCACCCAGTCTTCTAAGCCACTGTTGCCCCAACTCCAGGCCTTCCTCTTGCACAGTGACCACTCACCAGGTCATCAGCAAATCTTCAGACTGATCCTGGAGGTGAGAGCCATCATGAAGTTCTAAGACAACTGTCTTTAGCAAAACTGTTAAAAAGGCTGCCTATTGATGGTGGCTGGAAATTGGGGGGGGTGTCAATGGTTCCATAACTAGAAAGAGAAACTCACCCTGTGTTTTCACAAATAATGTGCATCCCACAACACATTCACTGTCCTCTAGGAATCTGGAATTTTCACACAGTATAAGAAGATTCAACTTCTGTGTTACTAGCTTTATAATGATCCCTGAGTGGTGAGTCTCAGTTAGGATTCACGAGTGGATAACATTAGTGCACATCATTCATTACTAGAGGGAGCAAGTGTGTTCTCTGGCTCTATTGAAGAAAGTCTTCAAGCTATGAAAGCTTATGTATAAAAGAATTGTACCAAATGCCTTTTCTGGGTTCTGACTTAACCTTGTAATAATTTGCCATCATAAATCCTATCATGAGTCCTGTACATCCCTCTACTTACACAATGAATCTGGAATTGACCTTGGAGATACCCAGAACAGCAAAGTGATGTTTTCACTCTTCTTTCTGTAATAATAGAAAGCAATGAACAGCAGAAACTGAACATGGAGAGTGCAACTGTGTTCTGCTTACAGTCTGATTACTTTCCATATCCAGTGCCTGGATGAGGTTTTCTAAGAACTGCTCTTTCAAACTTGCATTGTATTATTTATCTGCCAATGTTAGATATTATGAACTTTCTTCCTGTACCACAAGAAGTTGTAGTTGTAATGTTATGCTGGTTGGTAGATATGGGGGCTTCTAAACATTTTCCTGAATAAGAAAATTGGGCACTGGAAGTGATCTTGATTATTAAAAATCATGAAAGAAGGTTGTTTTAAGCACTGCTCCATAGACCTAGCAATACCACAGTCTACTGCTTTAGGGTCTATGGTGGAGGAAATATATCATGATGGGAGCACATGATGGGAGATGTCTGATTCACAAGGAACGGCGTTGTGGGTGTAGTATGTTGTGTGGGGGGGGCGGGACAGACAGACAAAGAAAGAAAGAAAGAAAGCAAGAAAGAATCAAAGAAGGAAAGAAAGAAAGAAAAACCAGAAACAGAATGATACAAACAGATAGAGCTAGACAGATTAATTTACTAATCTTCCCCAACATTTCTACTTAGCCAGAAAATTCTGCAAAGGCCACAGCAACCTGATATCTGCTAAGACCTTATCTCTTAATGCTCCATCATCTCCATTAGTGCCACAGGGCATGACTTTTGAGTGTGTATTTAGATATAATCTGTAACAGAAGTAAGCTTAAAGTTTATGTTCACAATATTTTGTGATGAGCCAAACAAGCCAACCAAAGTATTTTCATTATTTATAGGAATCAGGTAATGAGTGCTCCAGTAATAAATGATAGCTAAGAATGAAAGAACTGAATTTGGACTACCTTCACATATAGCATTTTTGAAATATTTTGCATATGATATTGGTCTTAGACACTTCTGGGTCTACAGAGACCATCCTAACCCATATCCAGGGCATGGCCTCTTGTCATACTTTCTTCCTCAAGGGACATGTAACACTTCTGGTCTTGGTTAAATTCCTTATTATTGGAAGTTGCTACTGCTTGCAGTTTTTCACTTGAAGGTTCTCCCAGGGATTTCCCTGCACTCATTCCTGTCTTTAATCTGTCATCTTCCCCCAAAGAAGGCTTTGATCCTTGATTTAAATTGGAAACCACTCTTACCTGTGCCCCTCAAAGCCTCCAGTCTAATATTTCAGTCACCATGTGTTCCTTCTTTATTTCTTTCAGGTAAGCATGAATGATTGAAAGTCTGTGTTGGAAAAATAATGGATTTTGAAATAAATAGTAAACTGAATTTTGAGGTGATAGAAAAGATCAGGGTCATTTTCATTTGAGTTTCTCAACTCCATTTATGTTCTGAAAACATGATTAATGTAAAACATATAAATGATGTTTAAGAAAAAAGTACTTAGTGTTCTTTTTTAAAGTTTAAGCAGAGAAAAACATAGAGCTCAATAAAAATAAAAATAAAAAAATAAAAAAAGTTCAAGTAGTTAAAGGAATACCACAAATGTCCATGTAAGGACTCCCAATATGAAAACAACCAGCCCCAGTATTCTATAACCAAGGACAGCTAGCAAATGATGTGAAAGGAACTCAGTCTCCAGTCTAACCTACTTGTCTTCTCAGAAATCCTATCTGCACTTGGTATTCTGCTTCTCCGCCCCTGACTACTGTCTACCCCTGTCTGTGTCTACACACTATTACATAATCAACCACTGGCATAGACATTGATGGAATATCCTTGGTTTCTTTGCTATGATCAAAATCTATTTCTTATAATGAGATGTTGTTTTGGTAACCATAGAAACTCAGAGAAGATGGGACTTCCTGTAAGAATTCCCTTCAAGTCTGAGATAATAGCCAAAGTTAATGGCACAATCTTCATTTTCTTCTTAAGATATAATAACCTCATTTACATCAAGCACCCTTTGAAAGAAAATGATAGAACTCTCACGGTGTCTTGTTGATTACTTATTTTTCTACAAACTGCTTAGGCAATGCTAACAAACAAGCCGTGTGGTGTGAAAGTGCGTATAATGCAGATGTTAGAGGGAACAATAAAATATTTAAGGGATTACTGTTTAACATTGGTTGACTTATCTTCTGACTGGGATTTGGCAGAGGAGAGAGTATTCTATTCTGGATTTTCTCTTTAGAAATTATTTTCCAAGATAGACTTATAAATTTCTCCTCAACTGTAGTGGATCTCCAAAACAGAGTATTTCCTGGAAGTGGTGTAACTCTTTGTGGAAGTGATATAGCTCTCTGAAAGAGGTTATATATTTAGCCAATTGATTTGTCTTAGAGACATGTCTATTGTCCAACAGTTGATAGTTTGTTGCATCCAATTACAAAGGAGTTCATATCATGAACTTTGTTTTCTGGATGGGGTGTTTTAAAGATTAGCTGCAAGCATGAATTTCTGGGAGCTGTGATGCCCCTGATTGACTCTCCTGAGTTAGGGAGACTATTACGACATAGTCGTGCCACCCCTGTACATGAGAATCTACTGACCATCATGTCTCAGCATTGCCTCGTTGTCTATACTACAAAGCGTAGAATACCAATCTCTAAACTCATCTTTTGGGTTCTTGCGTGCTGTGGGAGGAGATGAAGGGAATGACCCTCCACTATTCTGTGATGCGACAGGAGCCATGATTGTGGGGTCTCTTTCTACCTCATACTTTGAGACAATGACTTCTCTGCTCACCTCTGATCCTTCTTCTACAACTGTGTTTTCTTGTTAATAAGTCTCATCAGACTGACTTCTCCCAAGGTCCTCTGAAGTGTATCCCACAACAGAGGTCCTCCATGAACACTGCTGTGATTCCCCCAGCTCTGCAAAGGCTCTTGACCTCAATCTGTACAGCTATGTTCATCAAAAGTCCTGAGATTAGTTGGATTTGGCTGCTCGCTTCACTTTAACTACTGCAGGGAGCGTAAAAATTACTTGTGGAAAGATCCTTCAAGTTAGAGTGACGGTTGGCAGGAAATTTTGGCTCTCTGATTTTATGACTTCCTGAGAAAATTCTACTTTTCTCATAAGCGAACACAAAAGCTGTTTTAATATTAAAGCCATCATTAACATATCGGAGGTGCAATAACTAATACTTTAGAAAGAAAAGCAAAATTCAAGGTGACTACATTGTATCTTCTTAAAACATTTTTAGACCCTGTTGTTCTTTTAGACTTAATTTTTAGAAAAAAACTCTCAAAATCTTGGTGACAATTAAAAATGACATAAATATTCCTACGCATTTGTGACGTAATATTGGGCTGGAAGATTGTTTGTTATAAACACAGGACTCACCCAGTTTGCCGCTATGCAATTCAGTAAGTCTGATCTGCCTAATAAGTTCATTTTGAAGCCACATAAGTAACATTTGCTGGAGGACGTGACAGTGGCTCCTCAGCAGCAGCTTGATGTGATTTAGAATCTCAGAGAGCTTCACTGAGGGTGGAATGTGTACTGCGCGCCACCACCGCTAGGGTCCCGAGAAGAATAGAGACAAAACAGAGGGAAGGCTGAAGACCAAGGCTCCCGACAGGCAGCGCAGTATAGACAGCTTCCTTCCATGAAGGACCATATCCCTTTCCAGTGTGGAAGCCACAATATACACATCGTGGTCTATTCTGCTTCTTTCAGTTATCTCACTGGGATGAGAAAAATGAGCAATGCTCAGGTTTGAGGTATGAATCATTACTGAATTTTGTTGAAGTTACAGAGAATCAATGAGAAAATATAATTTGGGGGTGATTTCTATGTTTTTGTCTACTTTACATTTAAATAAAAAGTGGCTCGCCTTTTCATACAAGTTAAAACTAAAGTATATATTGCCTACACATGCATACGTATTAAATGTATGTGTGCGTGTATGTGTGTGGGAGCAAAATAAAATAAAAAGATGTTTCTTTATTTATTTTTAAGGAACTGTAAATATAACCATTCTTATTTCTTTTCCTTTTTCCTCTCTCTTTAAATCAAGATTTAGAACTCACCGAAGCAATCCATTTTGCATTTTCATAAACTCGTCTTTTTAAAATTCATACATGTGTATATTTGTGAAGGATGATGTGCACATATTGCAGGCATCTGCGGTGTCAGCGAAAGGGTATTGGGCTGGATCCCTTTGAACTGGAGTCACGAGTACTTGCCAGCCACTTGAGGTGGATTCTAAGAACTAAATTCTCCAAGAGTGCAAATGTTTTTAACTGCTGATCCATCTTTTCATCCCCTATAAATTTGTTACCTAAAATCTCTAACATCTACATAAGAATATCCATAGAAATTTTATTAAAAATAATTGCTCTAATTGAACAAATTGTGACTAGATACTACACATTTCCTTTTCCTTTTTAATTACATCATGCCCATAAAAAGAAACATTTGAAACATTTCACACTAATGAGACAAACAAATAAGTATCATTTCAATTTCTCCATTCTGTTCAGTGCATTTCACTAGTTTCTAAACTCTCACTGAAATTAATTTCAGTAGAATTTTAGAGCCACACGATCTGATCTTCCTATAATTTCCCAGGGTTTCTTTCAGTTCAAATGACAACTTTGCTTTTCACTGTGTTTCCTATCCCTTCCTATGTGTTCTTTCCCTTCTAGCACTTGTCCTGAAATCTGCATTTCACCATAACAGCAATTTTTGGTAGGATCTAAAAGGGGTGATTAATTCATGAGAATCTTGCCTTCATAATCGAACCGTATTATCGTAAAGATAGGTCAGTCACCTAGGGAATTGGTTGTTTTTGAGGGAAATGTGTTCAGTCAAACTTCCAGCCTGCCTTGGCCATGCCTGGATGTCTCACTAATAACCTAAATATCACACTGCACATACTGCAGTGTGGGTCTCCATTCCTTTCTACAGGGTTTCATAGCGAAGGACATGTTTTTATACATATTTATCCTCTCTCTTTAGGAATTTAGTTCCATGATACTAAACTCAAAGCAACTATAGATACTTACACAAGACTTGGCCCTCCTACTCTTCACTATGGGTAACACAGGAATCTATAAGGCCACATCCCTTCTTGGGTACCTAAGGGCATTTTTTTTCTGAGAGTGGGTGTGTCATTATCTCTAATGGTGCAGCCACTGAGGGGCTGAATGAAGGAGCTTGAAGTGAGATAACAGAGAGTAATGGAATTATAAAAATAATAGCAATACATTTCATAGATGAGACTGTCCGAAGTGAAAGAAAGATTACCCTTTGTGTTATTTACCTTTTTCTAATGCTGAACATCAAACCCATAGCTTTAATCATGCTAGACAATCACTGTACTAACAAAGCAGTCTCGTCTCACAACTATGTTTTCATTCCTTCCTTTTGCAATGCAGATGATAAATCTTTTTTTTTTTTTCAAAATAAATGGTCAAATGGGTCAGTAAGCAAATAAATTGCCACGTTTTCGTTTCTTGGTAACGTTTGTTCTCTTGCTGAAAAGGTTGATTTTCTCCCTCGGTACCTCTCCAATTTCTCATCAAGCCTCAGCACTTAGATTGCTTAAAGACTCATTATTTTACTTCTTAAATATGGGCTATTTCTTTCACAGAAACTAAATTGCTTCTCGAGTCTGTGCTGAATAATGTAACTACACTCATTTTATATCTTTTGCAAAATGCAAAGGGGTAATTATACTAAAAGGTTCATTTCTTTTATTGATTCCACTTACTTGTAAAATCTAAGAATCTGAGTATTTAGTATTGATTTCATGAATACACTCCACAGCTAAGTAATGTTATAGCAAGAATAAACAGTCTGCTCAATGTGTAAGGGTTTGAGTTAGCTAGAAATGTGCCTAAACTATTATTGGTCAAACACTGTTGCAATTAATATAGTTTCTGGGTTATTATTCGGGTCTAGGTGGCTGGAAAACTAGTGAGTGACATCTGCCTACATATAGAAAAACAGACAGACAGATATATAGATGACAGATTGAGTGGATGGATAGATGGATGGATGGATGGATGGATGGATGGATGGATGGATGGATAGATGGATGAATGGATGACTAAATGAATATGTATATATGTTGGTGTGTATATATTGTAACAACTAAAGAAACAGAGGCCACAAATTTGAGAAAAATGTGTGTGCAGAAGAAGAGTTGAAGGAAAGATGAAGGAAATGATGCAATTGCATTTTAATTTCCAAAACAAAAAGATATGTAAGTCCATTATATAAGTCCTTATGGGTAATTTTAATCCTACCACATGTAACACTCATCTAACATAAGGAAGGCTATATAGTGCATATTATTCATCATTCTGTGTACTCTAATAACATATTAAAACTTCACTTAATAGCTAAGAAACTATATCTAATAATAATAATTACATACTGCAGCACAAATATAGAAAATATGAATATGAATTTACACAAGATAATATATACACTAAGTGATTCCTACAGGTCTCAACTGCGTGTGCCATAGCCTTTAAAAGAATTTAAAGTGATTTATGTACAGTTTATGTACAGGAAGAGAGTTATCACTACTTACCATTGTTAAGGAATTTTAAAGGTGAAGTCAATGGCTTTATAAACAGGTAATTGCTCTAATTCTAATTCTGGTTCCAAAAAGTCACATTTTAAAAGACATTTTGCCTGCTCTGTTTTCCTCCTTGATAGCTTTCGTGATTGATGACTGCAAGGAAGTATTATCTTCTGGACACAGCAGGACAGCTATGAACTCACTGAGTTCTTATAGTTCCATATGACTATGTGGTCCTAAATCAGACAAAATCCTACCAGGGAGAGAGAAGATGGGAATACAATCACATCCCAAGCCCTGTAGCTATCACCAGTTATTAGCTGTTGGAAAAAGGAAAATCAGTTCTAGCTAGAAGTATAACCAGCTGGTACATCAATTGTTCACGCATGGAAGAGCACAGATGGAAGAAGATTTAAGCAGTATGATTTGTCTTTAAGGTTTAAAAAGGGGGAGGGATACGAAGTAGGGAGCTGAACCTGGGAAATGACGAGGGTGAATATAAAGCACACTGTATGAAATTTTATTTTTTACTTGTTTCATAGAACAAATTAAAAAATCTCTTTAACTCCATTTTCAGGGGACCCGAAACTTCCCATGGCAAAACACTAATGGACATAAAAGGGAGGGGAGGGAAGTATGTCAAAAATTCAAAAAAAATCTTATTTAGCTTATGTGATATTTTCATGAAAATTACTTGTTTACTATTTGTGTTCTCTTACTCTTCCATGAACTTCAAAAGAGTTGCTGCCTTGAATTCTGTGCTAATCAATTTGGGAACTTCCATGATTCCAGCCAGGTCAATTCCTGCAGCCTTAGTAAGTTCACTTGGTGTTTTCATTCGATTCTTTTAGGAAAATAGATGTCCTTTTGTCTTTACAAGACCACTTTGACAAAGAAAATCTTTTAGTCAATTGGGCAGAGTTGTAGGCAGGTTAACGTGTTCGTGCGTGAATCACGTGTAGTGTCTGGGGCCTGTGTCGTGTGGGACAACTCTCATGGGGCATAGGCATATGGGACAGCAAGTAGAAGAACGTTTGGGATTCTTGCATCATGTGGCTGTTACATGGAAAATGAGTGGCAAGGGATGGCATTGCGTAGGCTGGTAAAATGATCCCTAAGCAGCAGGCCTACTGTTTGACATGAAGGCTGCCCTACAGCCAACTGTGTTTTTATGTAGATGAGCCTCCTACGGTCTTTGGTTTTTATCAACATACATAACTAATAACATAGACTGCTAAATGGGGTGCTGAGAGTCTGGTGTGTATTTGCCCATGATATTTAAATGGTTTACAGCATGATAGTTATACCAATTGTTCATGGTCAACCGACTTAGGTTTGTTCTACTCACTTAAGTTGGATCCAGCTGTTCTCTAGTTTTTTAAATATGTAAATCCCATATTTGCATGGAAATATAATGATAAACACATATGATACATTTTCCCCTTGAATAAACCTGCAGAGTTTTTTTCCAACACACCTTTTGAATAACTTTACACTGCCTCCTTCTTCATTAAATGGTCATTTAGAGGAGGAACATTAGCTTAAGAACTTTCTCGCTCTCCACCATCTGCTTTCCAATTATATCCCTGTACTCCATCTAGGACATGAAACTTTGCTATAGTTACATGACCTCCTGCTACTCATGTATACAGTTTTGATACAATAATGAGTAAGAACCAATGAACTCAATAAATTCTAAATATTCTAAATCACACAGTTCTGCTCCCCTGTCCCCTGGGGTTTGCATTGACATGTCCAGGTTTTACTGTTTAATTGCTTTTAGCTGTAATCCTCTTTAAAATCTTCTCTGAGGGTATTTATTCTGTGTCCAGGTCATATAGCCAATGAATACCTGGGGAACGGTAAAATGTTCATTGGTATAGCTAACTGTCAAAAGGTAAGCTAAGTCTTAGACACACTAAGATGGTTCACCTCACCTAAGCAAACACTGTGCTATCTACGTCATGTGCATAGCTGGCTAACTGCTAAAATACCATCTTAAAAAGGGAGGGGAGAGGGAGTGAAAACCATGGGAAATAATCTAATCTAACAAAATGATCCAGTGAAAATAGATGAATTTTATGTCCATATAGTTTGCAATCCCATTACTTTCTGCACTGACTTCATACTAAAGATCACCAGTACACCTTAGACATGTCTAATCTGCTGATGTTATTTCTCTCATATAACCCTTCAACTTTGTCCCTCATAGACTCCCAATTTCTTTGTTTTAAGTATATTTGCAAATACATTCAAATAAGTTCATCTGCAATGTTTTCTTTTGTAACTTTTCTCTCTCCTTACTCTTAAAAAATATCAAGTATATTATTGGAGGAGGGCGCCACTTGTTAGTTCCTGGCTGTCTGGCTAGCTTAGACCTGAAATAATCACACAGAAATTGTATAATTAAAACACTGCTTGGCTTATTAGCTCTAGCTTCTTATTGGCTAACTCTTACATATTAATTTAACCTATTTCTATGAATCTGTGTATTGCCATGTGACTGTGGCTTAATGGCTAAAGTTCCAAACAGCGTCTGTCTCCGGCAGCTCCATGGCATCTCTCTGACTCCACCCTTCTTTCTCCCAGCATTCAGCTTAGTTTTCCCTGCCTAGCTAAGTTCTGCCCTGCTATAGGTACAAAGCAGTTTTTTTATTCATTAATGATAATCACAGCACACAGAGGGGACTCCCACATCAGTATTTTTTTGCCATTTGGTTTTTCAACAAAAATATCGGAGAACTTAGGTAAATTTGCCTGGGCATATTTTTTATTCAACTTACATTTATATTGTATATTTTATTATTTTGCCTGTATACAGTAAAATACTAATACATCTCCTAAAATTAAAAAGGATAGAAAAGGATTACCTTATATTGATGAAAATTGCAACAGAGAGCCATGCAAAATCTTTATTTCTTGCTGATAAAACTGAACATTTCTTGCTTCATAGATTTTTTTGTTTGATGTAGTTTAAATGCAGTAGAATTCAGTTTATGAAGAAAAATATTTTAGATATCATTTAATTTCACTGGTGAAATTAATTGAAGACTCAGAAAGAAACCAGGAAACCAATGCTCTATATTCTGGCACTGTCGCAATGAGCAGCTTCAGTTATTGTAATTCTGTTCAGAGGAGCTTGAATTTTGCTTAGTATGAAGTTATTAAAAAGCAGGAGACATTGTTACATACAAATTAAAACTGTAAATGTCAGTCTAGCTCTGATTTAATGAAAAGGTATTCAATGATTTAATGCTTAACTCTATTTAAAAATCTATATTTAACTAACTCATTAGAGATTCATAGGTCCATTATTAGGAATAATATTTTATAACCAATTGTATTTAAAATTAGTCTTCAGGGAATGATATATCTGTATAATTATCTACTTTTAATTGGAATTTGGAGATGGAGACCTTCACTGAAGGCTCCTGATTAATAACATAAGCATGTCACCAACACCATATTGAAAAGCAGATTCATGCTTCAAGTCATTTTCTGAGTCAGCCTCTGTCAATATGATCCTCACAAGCTCCATGCTCATAATAGAGTTGTATCTATAATGTGATTTATAATAGCAAGTGATTATTTGTATGTTTATTTCTTGGCCCCCAGAATCAATCTATTTTATGCCACAAAGGCTTTTTAAATCACTGATAAAGCCTGTCATGAAGATTATTACAGGAAAATAACTGAGCTATGAATAACCCAAAAGAGGAAGTACTTTGAAAGGGCCTCGTGTTTGTTACCAGAAAGGTGAAAAGTCAGAAGACAGATGGAGACTCACCTGCAAATTCCGGTTCTTCAGAGAAATACTCTGTCTCTGCCTTCCTGCAAATGAACTGAGTGAATACTATTTTTCACAGCTATTCTGTGAGAAAATTAAATACAGAGAAAACTCTAGAGCAGATAAGGCCCACAGGTGGTATGGGAGAATGGTCTGTATTTTGTCAATTATATTTTAAATAAACGCTGATTGCCAGTAGCCAGGCAGGAAGTATAGGCAGGTAAATGAGAACAGGAGAATTCTGGGAAGAAGGAAGCCCATTCCTCCACAGTTGTGAGTCCCCACCAGAGAAGAAGCAAGATGTGACTGCCTCTCTGAAAAACGGTACTGACCCATGTGGCTAGCATAGACAAGAATAATGGGCTAATATAAGTTATAAGAGTTAATAAGAAGCCTGAGCTAATGAGCCAATCAGTTTATAGTTAATGTAGATCTCTGTATGATTTCTTTGGGACTTAACGACTGCAAGAACTGGGAAGAACAAGGACTGAGCAGGACAGAAAACCTCAGTCAACACACAGGTACCAGATCAAAACAGATAGTTGCATTCATGACAATAAAAGACAGGATTGATGTTCATGTCTGAGAACAACACTTGGAACATCACAAGTTTCACTAGTTCCAATTTAACTCTCCAAGGAGGATTCTTTCATCAGTCCCATTTTATATATATAAAAGAGGCTAATGGTACCAAATGAACTTTCCATTTTGATCAAAATTATAATTTTCTTTTAAACTATAAATGAATTATTACAAGGGATACTTAAAAACACACACAGAAAAATACTTAAAATAACTCAAAACACTGCTGGGCGGTGGTGGTGCACGCCTTTAATCCCAGCACTCGGGAGGCAGAGGCAGACTGATCTCCATGAGTTCAAAGCCAGCCTTGTCTACAAAGCAAGTTCTAGGATAGCCAGAACTGTTAGACAGAGAAACCTTGTCTCAAAATCCACCAAAAAAGACTCAAAATAAATGACAACATAAAACCAGATACTGTGGAATAATTCTGCGACCAGAGACAAATCAAGAAGAATATGAATTCAAGGCCAGCCTGGGATACATTCAAGTTCCTGTCTCAAACAAACAAACAAATTACAAAAGATTTAGTGCCAAAATTGGTCATTTTTCAAAAAGTTTGGGAATCAATACAACAATTATTCGATAGAGCTGTTATTGAACACATTAAACTATAAACTGAAAATATTACCAAAGGATAATAATGCATATCTAAACATAATTTCCTGATTTCTTTACTAAAGTTTATATGTCCTAATATGTTTAAATGTTATTTTATCCATTGTATGTGGGGAGAAGGAGGACCCACCACCACCTCCATACCTCTTTCTGTTGTGAAAGTCTCTTTAGTCCAAGGAACCCAGTGAAAAGGGAGGTAGATGGAGGGTAGGAGCCAGAAGGGATGGAGGACACCAGGAAAATCAACTGAACAAGGCTCACATGACCTCAGAGACTGAAGCAGCAAACACAGGGTCTACACATGAATGCACCAGGTCCTCAGTGCCCACATTACAGCTTTTAGTTTAACCTTTTTGTGGGACTCCTTCATGTGTGAGCAAAAGGATCTCTGAGTCGGTTTCTTCTCTTTATGCTCATTTCCTTCTGTTAGTTTGCTTTGCCCAACTTTGACGTAATGGTTTTTGTTTTGTCTTATTATGTTCTATTATGTTATGCTTTGTTATTAACAAAAAAAGCAGTAGGTTAACAAAGGTCACCTTGGGAATTTAATAAGTTGCCTAAATAGATGGCAAATGCTCAGAATCAAGGCTGACTAATTATTCCGTGATGGGAAAACTACAAATGCTAATGAAACTAAAGTTTTTCAGCTTTCCATTGCTGTAATGTTTGTATGGAAGAAATTCCAATCTGACTGAAATTCCATTGGGTTCAGGACAAAATCTACACTGGAATAGAAAATAGAATTTTAGTGTCTGTCTGGTTTATTTTTGGTTTTGTTACAATAGCAATTAGTATTTATGTCAGAATTACCTTTGTTTAATTTTCTATTAAAAGTGAAAATTGGCTTAATATAAGAATGTAGGAAAAAATAGAAAAGTTATGTTTTAAGAGCATCCATCTCCTGGCTATTGAGAATTTAATACTATACACATATTTTGACATAGTATATTATGTGTTGAGAATCTGTCCCATATATTATATGTTGATGCATATATAATAGGTTAACAGGGTCTCAGCATATGATACTGGATGAATCATTGTATAGATAAAGCTGGGCTAAAATTCACAGAGATCCACAAGACTCTGCTTATAATAATTTTTTAAATTTTAATTATATGTTTTCACATTATTTTCTTCTTTTCTGGTTTTATTCTAATCCAGACTCTGAAGACTGCAGCAAAGATGTTGACAAAACATAAACCAAAAGTGTATTGTCTTCAGACCTCCACTTGAAGACGATTTAGGTTGACTAAATTTGTATTGTTATCTGATTCTTCTAAAGTCCTGACTGGGTTTCTGTTTCTTCAAATGCATAGGAACTAACTACTGATATATACTGTGCCTTAAGAGAGTGTTATACATGTCATAAGCATTTGTCCATGGTTCATTCATTCTTTTTGAAGATGAGGATTTAGATAGTTAATGTGCTTACAGCATTCTCAGTCAGGGAGGGGTTTTTTACTCTAGCCTTGGAATTTCTCAGATTTAGAGTTTGAATTCCTGAAAACATATGCAAGTTTAATCTTTAGAGAATATAGCAGATTAGATATAATATTTTAATAATCTAAATAATTTAATTGCAAATTACTTAGACAAATAATCAATTTGAACATGAACTAAGAGAAGTTCTCTTAAACTTTTGGCCAGGGATTCTAAAAGTCTCCAAAACATACAATCTATTGCTGTTGTCACGAGATGTGGACATCCTATTATTCAAGAAACCATGTACTTCAGAACAAGTCCCAGAGGTCACTGAACTGGAACTGTACTGAACACTCCCTCCTTGAGAACTAGCCTTCATGGCACCAGAAGGCACCATACAAGCTTCTAAAGAAGAAAAGGCAACCAACAATCCCACCCACACATGGTGTCTATGAACCACATCAATGACCACTGTGACATTAGAACTCTAAGGGTACAATAATGGCTCACATATACTGGCAGTAATCTCTAACTTGACTTAAGACCCACTCAATAAGAGGGGTACCATGCCTAATAATGGGAACCTAATTCACTACTCAGTGCTAATGGTTATTGGAGGAAAAATCTATACCCTCGAGTTTACTAATCCAGCATAATCCTTAACAACAATCTATAAGTATTAGTCCTTATACCCACAGATAAGTGCAGTCTTCACTCATCCTCAGGGAAACTTCTCTTTGCTACATTTGAAGACCCGTAAGGAAAACCACAATAAATCAAATGTAGAGTTATAGAACTCAGTTCCAATGGATATGTCTGCCAAAGACTCTCACATCTAAGACTCAGGGAACGTTGTAGAAGAGGAGGTAGAAATATTGTAAGAGCCAAAGAATCAGAGACTGTGTGATGGTGCAAGATTGTGTCTCCTAGTAATAGCAGAAGTTACGTCCATAAAGTCTCCCTAACAAGACTCTGAAACGTTAGCTCGAGAAAGATGACTCCAATAAACATGTCAAACTGCATGGGAATGAGTTAACAAGGCCTCAACCCTACATAAAGAACTCCAAGCAACAGGGAAATGCTGGGAGGTGTCCCTTTTCAGGAAGAATACACGAATTGATTGTCCAGCACCAAACAGCCCTGAAAACATAACTACAAGTAGCATTGTATAGATTCAACAGATTATATGTATAGGGAGTATCTGGGAACATAAAAGTATATACAAATTCATATATACATGCAATAACAACTGATAAAAAGAGACTGTGAATTTTAAGGAGACAGGAGGGGATGGTAGATGAGAGTGTCGGAGGAAGGAAAGGTGAGGGAGAAATTTTGTAATTAGAATGCAATCCCTCAAATAAAAAGAAAAGTATAAGAGAATGAAACAAAAAAGAAAAGTCAGATGATGAGTCAATAAACTATGTGCTAGAAAATAATTTATATGGTGGTTTCAAAACATATTGCTCCACCGAATTTGTAGTCAGTCAGTCTTTCTACCGCATTTTGGTATGTTTGGCTGTCATTTTTGTAAGATTTGGTTTTGTATGATTCCCTTAACCCCATACTGGTTGTATGATCTGTTCCACTTCTGCAGGCCCTTGTGTACATGGCAACCAAGGTGAAGGAAGTGGATCAGGAAGTTCTCCTTACCTCTATCCTCTGTGACCTCATCTCTGGTAACTCTAGCTTCAGATATTTCAGTAGGAAAATCAAGCTTGTCATCAGGCATCACCAGAAAGAACAAGAATAAACACTGAGAACATAAAATAAGCCAATAAGACCAAAGAATCATAAATACTTCAAAGACTTGACAACTACTAGCACCAGCCAACAAAAATACAATTAATCTTCTCTGCCAACCTTTACAGGCTTGCTGCCTTCTAAATAACCCTTTTAAATGGACAAGGATTACCAGTAAAATGGCCTAAATGTACAGTATTCAATAAAATTTTTAAAACACGAAAATCATGTCAGAAATCAGGAAATTCAGAATTTTCGACGTAAAGGACAAGCACCGGTTGTCAATCAAACATGCGCCAGACGTGGCTGACACAGCACTGCAGCAGTTGTGAAAGCACTTTAACCAATGACACAATTAATCTTTAAACAAACCAATAGTGGGCCAATAGATCAAAGAAGCTAAGGCAAAACTTAAAACTGAGGGGCAATAGTATTTATAAATAACAGACTACAGAATAAACATAAATGTAAACTTTGAAGGCTAGAAAAGCCATTGGGTTCCACACTCCCAGAACAGAGCTTCATACTTGTATTTTCATAATCATAGAAACAAAGAAAGTAGAGAATGGGGATGAAGAAAATGAAGGTGCAGGATTATTTGAAGTTTTCAAATGTGGTAAAAATGCAGTTGTAATTTTAGGATGTAGAGTGATCTGAATGAGGATAAGTGCAATGTCAATCATGATAGCGTATATCACAGGTGAAATCCTGAAAACATATGACAAAGAAAAAAATATTTAATCCCATTTTTAAAATTGTGTTGCCTGTGGGAAATACCAATTAGATACAAACAGCTTTGATGTGCAATTGTGAAAGCCAGCAATGCTTTCAGGAATCAGAAGACAGCAAACTCAGGCGTAGAAGGCTATGCCTATAACAAAACATTGCTAATTACCAGACACCGATGTGTTATGAGAGTTTCCGACAATATCCAGAACATCATTATGAAAACAATGAAAATGCACATTCTAAGATTTTATAACTATAGCAAAATAGAATAGTGAAGTTGTGCAAGCTGTCCCATGAAATATATTCAAATGGTTTGTGTCCCAAAATACAAATAGTTAGTAAGATCACTTTCGCTCATTTAAATAAGAAAATGATATACTTATTGTGAGCTAAACAAGTATTTATTTAATGCCACTAGCAAGTATTTTTCCTCCATGGAGTAAAGTAAGATTTGGTCTTGTTCCTGGAATTATGACATACACTGGTGTATCTCCCAAATTTAATCTAGATGTACCATACAACAATAATATCATATCTGATATTCTAATATTAGGAGAAGATAAATCATGAAGGAATATAGGGGACTGTGGAGGCAACTGTTCTTGTCAGATTCTGGTTCCATTAGTATAAACTGCCTGACCCTGAATAATTTATTCTATAATTTTTTAAGTGTTTCCTTACTTTTCAATTAAGGATAATAACAAAATATATCTCCTAGGATTTAATAAAAATTAAGTGATTAAAAATATATGGCACACAGAGTTCTTGGTCATATTTAATAAAATACTTAATAATTGATATTGTCATTTTAATATAATTATGTATTTCTTATGGTTATTTGCATGTAACTATAAGATATCTGGCAGAAATAAACAAGGGAAAAAAGAAATCATCTTCAACAAATGGTGGGACATCTCTGGACATCAACATGTAGAATGCACAAAACTCAAGTCCAAATGGATCAAAGACCTCAGTATAAATCCAGCCACATGTAACCTCATAGAAGAGAAAGTGGGAAGTAGCCTCGAATGCATGGGCACAGGGGATCACTTCCTAATACCAGTAGCATGGACACTGAGAGCAATAATTAATAAATGGGACCTCCTGAAACTGAGAAGCTTCTGTAAGGAAAGGACACAGACAATAAGTCAAAACCACAGCCTAGAGAATGGGAAAAGATCTTCACCAACCCAACATCAGACAGAGGACTGATTTCCAAAATATATAAAGAACTCAAGAAACTAGACATCAGAATACCAATTAATCCAACTAAAAAATGGAGCACAAATCTAAACAGAGAATTCTCAACAGAAGAATCTTAAATGGTCAAAGACATTTAAGGAATTGCTCAACATCCTTAGCCATCAGGGAAATGCAAATCAAAACAACTCTGAGATACCAGTCAGAATGGCTAAGATCAAAAACAATGAAGAGAGCTTATGCTGGATGTGGTATAAGGAGAACACTCTTCCATTGCTGGTGGGAATGAAAAACTCATACAGCCACCTTGGAAATAAGTTTGATGGTTTCTCAGAAAGTTGGGAATCAATCTACTTCAAGACTCAAGAATATCACTCTTAGTCATATACCCAAAAGATGCACACTCCTACCACAAGGACATTTGCTCAACTATGTTCATAGCAGCATTATTTGTAATAGTCAGAACCTAGAAACAACCTAGATGCCCCTCAACTTAAGAATGGATAAAGAAAATGTGGTACATTTACACAATGGAGTACTACTAAGTGGTAAAAACAAAACACAATGACATCTTGAAATTTGCAAGCAAATGGATGCAACTAGAAAAATTGAGGTTGTCCAGACCCAGAAAGACAAACACAGTATTTACTCCCTCTTAAGTGGATATTAGACCTAAAGCAAAGGATAACCAACCTACAGTCCATGACTCCAGAGAAGCTAAGTAACAAGGAGAACCAAAGAGAGACATACATGGATCTCCCTGGGAAGGGGAAATAGAAAAAATCTCCAGAGAAAATTGGGAGCACGGAGGGATGGCTGAAGGGAATGTCCAGATGGGGAAGGACAGAAAGGGAGAGCAAGGAAAGAGATATCTTGATTGAAAGAACCATTATGGGCCTAACAGGAAACCTGGCACCAGGGAAATTCCCAGGAATCCACAAGAATGACCCTGACTAAGACCATAAGCAAAAGTGGAGAGGGTGTGAGAACTGGCCTTCCCCTGTAATCAGATTGATAACTACCTTAATTGTCATCACAGAACCTTCAGCAACTGATGGAAGCAGATGCAGAGATCCACAGCTAAGTACTGGCCTGAGCCTCCTGAGACCAGTCAATGAGAGGGAGGAGCAATAATGTAAACAAAGGGGTTAAGACCATGATGGGGATACTCACAGAAACAGCTTACCTGAGTTACTGGGAGCTCACTAACTCCAGATTGATAGCAGGGGACCTACACATATCCAACCTAAATTCTCTGAATGTGGGTAACAGTTGTGTGGCTTGGGCAGTCTGTGGGGCCACTGACATTGAGACCAGAATTTATTCCTAGTGCTTGAATTGGCTTTTTGGTGTCCATTCTTTTAGGAGGGATACCTTGCTTGACCAAGATATAACAGGGAGGGCCTTGGTCCTTCCACAAAATGATGTGTCAGACTTTGTTGATTCCCCTTGGGAAGTCTTACCCTCTCTGAGGAGTAGATGGGGGCTTGGAGGAAAGTGGGGAGAGTGTGAGGAGTAGAGAAATAAGATAGGCATGTAAAAGGGGAGAAGACTGCTTAAAAATAATAAAAATAAAAAATTTAGAGCTGGAAAAAATATGTGGCACACAGAGTTCCTTGGTTATATGTAATAATATTTAATTATTGATATCATCATTTTAATATAATTATTCATCCCTTATGGTTATTTGGCATGTACTTGTAAAAAATCTGGCAGAAACATATACTTACATATTAATATCTGTTTATATGTGAATGTGTGCATATTTTACAAATAAGTTTCATTACAAAGAAATCTTTGAATTTATGCAGATGCCTGTTTAGAGATCATGTAATTTTACAAAATTAATACAACTTAAGTTTCATACTTTATATTGTCTGATTTTTTTAGTATTTCAGAGACTATGAAATATACTTGTGATTATTAGTTAATTAAAATGATGCACACATATACTTGAGGAGAAAAAAATAGTTTCCTGGAACTGATGGGCCATTGATTCTGCAAAGTACTAATTCTTCCTATCATATCCTAATGATCCATTGTGCTTCAACAGAACTGCCAAAGCAACAAACCAAGTACGAATCAGAATCCATAACAAACATTCTGATGCTGCATATACTGCTGGTATTTGGAAGTATATGATGCTGTGGAAGTTTTACCAAATTATAACCTAGAGAATATTTGTGAATTATGGTTTCAGGGTCTTGTAAAGTGTGGCCAAGTTTCATGGGCCAAACACAGGCAGCTGTGCCAACATTATTAGCTACATAACTTTCCCAATAATGTTTTTTATGTTATATTTCATGAAGATTAAAATTAGTTTGCAATGATTTTAAACATCACAAATTCTTTAATATATATTATCTCTGACAGTTTTCTTCTAGCCTATGTATCTAATGATGTCAAGTAATTTTTAATACATGCCTATTTAAATGTGTGTTAATTAGCCTTTAAACATCTTTGGATTTTCAGAGCACCAATGGGTAAAGAACATGGAATCTATCTCCCTCTGTTTCACAGCCATGAGAAATGTGTGGAAAAGAGTAAGATTTTGTTTCTTGTGACATCTCTGAGCCTCTTTTCTGTATGTTTGCTTATCTTGTCCAATTTCAAATTGTTAATTTTTGTTTCATCTTATTTTTATTTTATTTTGTTTTATTCTACTACTATCCTTTAGAAACCTTTTTTTTTCTAATGTGAACAGAAAGGGAATAGATCTGGATGGGATGGGAGGTAGAAAGGAACTGAGAGAAGCAGAGAGAGTGGAAACCGTAACCAGGACATATTTTGTAAGAAAAGTTCAATTTCTGATAAAAGGAAAAAGAAAAAATGTTTTTAATACATAGACACACATAGACATACACGTGTGCACACATGTGTATGCACAGACACACACGCATGATAATAACAGGGAAAGGCTCTGCATTCTGAATATTTTGAAATTTGAAGATCAGACAGGACCTGTGTGGCTTCCACTACATCAGATAACTTTCACAGATGCCTTCTTAATTAGATATTAAAACTAAATAGCTTAGATTTGTGTTATATCTAAGAAATAACTTTAGTGATAAGAAACAAAGTCCTAAGCCTTACCAAGATTCATACAGATGCGTAGATACTATGATGGTATTTGAAAGAAAATGGTCCCAAAAGGGAGTGGCACTATTAGGAGGTGTGGCCTTTTTGGAGTAGATGTGGTCTTGTTGGAGGAAGTGTGTTACTGTGGAGGTGGGCTTTGAGTTCTCATATATATTCAACCCACACCCAGTGTCTCAGTTTACTTCTTGTTTCTTTTCAAGGATCAAGATGTAAAGGCTCTCTACTGCAGTACCATGTCTCACTGAATGTTGCCTTGCCTCCCAGCATAGTGATAATGGACTAAACCTCTGAACTGTAAGCAAGACACCCCAATAAAAAGTTCGCCTTTATAAGTGTTTCCACAGTCATGGTGTCCCTTCACAGCAATAGAAACTCTAACTAAGACAGAAGTTGGTACTAGAGACTGAGGTATTGCTGTGATAAACCTGACCATGCTTTTGTTTGAAGGAATATAGTCCTTTGGACAGTGGATTAGAAAAGTAGTTGAACTCTTTCAGTGCTGTGCATTGGGCCACTCTAGTGGGATTATGGAAGACAGTGGTAGTGAATATGATTTGATAAACTGTGCAGATCAAGAGATTCCAAAGGAAAAGAATGTTAGCATGTGACCTATAGACTGTTCTTGTGATATTTTGGTGAAGAAAGTGGCTGACTTTTGCCCTTGTCCAAAGAGTCTGCCTGAAGCTAAAGTATAGAGTTTGGAATTTATTGCATCATCAGAAGAAATCTCCGAACAGCCTAGTATAGACTCTGTCATGTTGTTATTAGTATGAACTATGATGAAGATTTATAATGAAAAGGAGCAATCAGAACAAATAAAAATACAAAATATACAGATTGAGAAAAGGAGCAATCAGAACAAATAAAAATACAAAATATACAGATTGAGAAAAGGAGCACCAGGAGTGGAATAGAACTAAATCCTGTGTTCAAAGAAATACATGGATTAAGAAATTAAATAAATGGATTAGTGACCCTAGGACAAGATTCCACCCAGCTGAATTTCCAACTTGTGACAAGGAACTAAAGAAAATCTTAGAGCCAAATGTGGTGGTGGTATGCCTTTAATTCCAGCATTCAGTAGGCAGAGGCTGGTGAATCTATGAGTTTGAGGCCAGCCTGGTCTACAGAGCAAATTCAAGGACAGCCAAGTTTAGGCAGTGAAGGAAACCATGGAAAACAAATCTTGTTAAGATTTAGTTGAACAAGGGGACCATGTTCCAACCCCAGCAAGAAGCAAAACTTGGCAGATTCATACACTTGTTTCTGGATTTAGAGTCAAGGATAGAAGATAGGGACTATGGGATCTCCCTCTGCTACTAAGGAAAGCTACTGAGAAAAGGCATGTGTCAGGGGTGTCCCTGAATGGAGACATGAAGGCCATGGAGGGAAACTGTGAAAGAGACACCCGGGTTGCCTTGGAGACCCCAAGATGGTAGAGATACCAGAGCCCTGGGATACCTGCCAAGGAGAGCTGCTAACAGGGAGTAGAACCAGCCCAAGAGAAAGAAGTGCATTGCAGTCAACAAAGCTGAAAGGAGTTGGAGATATAAAGTTTGATATCAGACATGGAGATGCAGAGTTTGGAGTTTGCCTGGCTTTTTTAGATCTTGCTTTGGGCCAGTATTTCATTACCATTCTCCCTTCCATACATTTTTAAACAGTAATGTATATTCTATGTCATTATATTTTGGAAGTATGTGATCTTTTTATTTTAATTTTACAAAGGATTGCAGTTAAAGAGATGGCATGAATCTCAGAAGAGACTGAACTTTACACTTTTAAATAAGTTTGAGACAGTTATAGATTATAATGACTTTTGAGTTGGACTGAACACATTTTACATTATGCTGTGGCTCAAAACTTTGGGGGCCAGGGAGTGGAATACAAACAAATATGCACAGACATACATATATACATATATATATATACATACATACATAACACTATTAGTGTGTTTGTGTGCATGTGTATGTTTGTCTAACAAGGCTGTTATGTATTTCTAAGACCTAAAGCAAATCAATTTTTATTTTCTCATTTGAGTTTGGAGATAGTTATTTGCTTCATTTTTCAGAAAACTACCACCAGACCATTTTCTGATCTGAGATATGGACTTTTGCCAATATCAGTCTTCTAAAATATTTTTGTGACAGTCTCATCCTGGAGTAGACAGGAAGATAGATGAAATAGCAAGAAACCATTTATTTGTAGGAACTGTGGGTTTTTTTCTTCCCTATTGACTGACATCTGAATTTGAAGGATGTGTGATTTCATTTCTCTGTAACACGGTGAATCATATCTGTCAAACTAAATTCTTATACATCAAATTTCCCCAATGAACTACAGAGTGCTTCCTATATCAGGACATGAGGCTTGAAAGCATAGAGATTTTATCCTAATTAGACTGCATTATTTGTCATGGGAGCTGTAACAATGCAATGAACATGTATGTGTGTGTGTGTGTGTGTATGTATGTGTGTGTATATGTATGTGTATATGTGTGCATATGTGTATATGTGTGTATATGTGCATGTGTATGTATGTGTGTGTATGTTAATGGGGTATGTATTTGTATGTACACACATTTCCTTTTTGTTCCTTAAGTAGTAGAGATCTGGAATTTTTGTTAAATAATTAGAATTATTCTATTCTATCAGTTTTCTCTTGTTCATGTTCTCTTCCTAACTTACTGAGATACATTCTTTATTTGAATTTAACTAGAGATTTTATATTGAGCAGTGATAAGGATAAGTCCTGAATTAAAAAGAGAATGACTAAAATAACATTTTATAAAAATTTGAGACTTGTAATAGAGCAAGGGAAATTTTGATTCCTGTGTTTATTGCAACATAAGATTTGAATTCATTTTGTTCTTTGATATTCCTTATATAAATGGAAACTAATATCATATATCTAGTCAAAGGAAAAATATTCAGTGCTGGGTTAAACTTTCTTAAATAGTCTGAACTAAGTTTCACACTTGAGTGTGTATAAGATTTAACATCATCGAGCTGTTACAATAAAGGTTGAGGAGAAAAGGAGAAACAATGATGTTATCCCAGACTAAAGCAATTAACCCAAGATACATTAACTATAAACCAATGGTCTGATTTGTTAATAGAATGGCATTGAAACAAAATGGGAATAAATACTTGGAATTGTGTGTAATATAAAAATAATTCAACTTACAACATGCAATTGTTGTAAATAGACAACCAGGGAGCCTACATGGTACTAACCCAAGGCACTCTCCATATGTACTAACTGAAAGCACTCTGTTGTGTAGCTTGGTCCTCTTGTGGGATTCCTAACAGTGGGAACAGGAACTGTCTCTGACAGTTTTACTGGCTTTTGGCCCTACTGTTCATAATGGGGTCACCTAGCCCAGTCTTAACACCTGGGGAGGTGTTTAGTCTTACTACAACTTGATATGCATGTTTTGTGATACTAATGGGAGATCTGCCATTTTCTGAGTAGAAATGAAGAGTAGATTGAGGGTGGGAACAGAAGAGGGATGGGGAAGAGAGATTGGGAAGAAAGGAGACAGGGAAATCTGCAACCACCATGTAAAATAAATAAATATTTTTTTTAAAAAAAGAGCTACTTTGTACTCTCTCCTATAATTTCTTTTCTGATCCAAACTACTTTGAAGGTGCACAATAAGTTTCATAATTTTAAAGTTCTTTCTGAAATGAAAATTAAGAGTAACTCTGATTTTCTTATGCTTCTATCTATCGAGTTAAGTAAATCTCCCTAATCCAGCTTTCATTTGACAGCCATTTAAGGGTAGATATCACAATTCAGTCCTTTGAGTTATTTCCAAGTCAAGAGTGTTTGGGCCTTTAGTCACCAAGTGTGTTCTATCCTGAAATCCAATCAGGTGATTATCCTTAAAAATGATAGCATCAAAATCTAATGCAAATTTAGGGTCTGATAATTATGAAAGTAGTAAAATTGCCATCAATCTCATTTTAAATCTGTAAGTATTAAACCCATTCATCTTTTAAATAGATTTTTATGTGTAGTGGAGATTATACCACCCTGCTAGTCCATAATGATTTTTATAGTTATTAATTATGTCCTGGATCTGGAGGAAGGTTCAGTGAGTAAAACACTTGGTGTATAAGAATCAAGATCAGAGTTAAATGTCCACCACATGTGTAAAAACACCAGGGATGTGAAGAAAAGACAGAGAACTTCATGGTGCTGGATGCTCAGCTAGTTTATCTTAACAAATAATGTTCAGTCTCAGAGAGAGACTGACTCAAAAATTAAGTTGAAAAGCAACCAAGAAAAACATTCAGTATCAATTCTGGCTTCCACTTGTTAACACACACAAACACATGCATGGGTGCACACATACATAGTTGTGTGCATACACATATACCTTGACACATACATGTGTACACACATCTGTGCACTGATGCATTCCCTCAAATACATACAACAGAGACACACAAGCAAGAACAATTCTGCATCTGTCTTAGTTTGGGTTCTTACTGATGTGAAGAGACACCATAACCATGGCAATTCTTATAAAGGAAAACATTTAATTGAGATGGTGGCTTACTGTTTCAGAGGTTCAGTCCATTTTCATCATGATAGGAAGCATGAAAGTGTGCATGCAGACATGGTGCTGGAAAAATAACCAAGTGTCCTATATCTATCAGGCAACAGGAAGTTGACTGACTGTCACACTGAAGGAAGCTTGAGCAATAGAAACCTCAAAGCCCACCCCTACAGTGATGCACATCCTCCAACAAGGCCACACCTCTTAATAGTGCCACTCCCTTAGGGAGACATTTTCTTTCAAATCACCACAGGGTCCTTTCTCATCTCCCCTGTGATGTAAAGCACTGTGTCACAAAGATGCATCCAATGTTTAAATATAAAATCACCTCAAATATTTGTTTGAAAAGCTGTCAAAATGCCCATTATATGGAGACAAATATGTAGCCTTGAAAGTGTGTGTTATTAAAGAAAAAAGCATTAGTCTTTCTAAATTATAAATTATAAGAAGAGCAAAAATAATTTTAAGACTTCTTAATAATGAGTTTATACTTTCTGCACTCGAGAAAATTAAGCATCTATCCCCATTTATATGTGAAGTTCTTATAATAAATTGTTTTCAAAATGTGCATTTTAAAAAGGTTGGGGAAGATGGAAACTTTCTACTGGGGTGCAGAGAAAACCCTACATCAGCTACAGAAGTCAAAGACAGCAAAAGCAATGATGGGCCCTCTGGGCAATGATACAGCATTCTCTCTGTCTCACAGAGATGCACAGCACTTGCCCAACTAAAGCAGTGATGGGCCATCTGGGCCATGATGTGATGTGGGATTCCCTTTTGTATGCTGTGAATACCATTGGTCAATAAAGTAACTGTCTTAGGCCTGTGCAGGGAATAGAGGTATGTGGAAAAAACTAAACTGAATGCTGGGAGAAAGACAGGAAGAGTGGGAGAGAAGCTATGGAGCTGTTGCCAGAGACAGACATGCTGAAACTTTGCTGGTAGGCCACATAATCGTAGTGATGCACAGATTAATGGAGATGGCTTAAATTAAGATGTAAGAGTTAGCAAATAAGAAGCTAGAGCTAATGGGCCAAGCAGTGATTTAAATAATACAGTTTCTGCATGATTATTTCAGTTCTGGGCAACAAGGATGAACAAGCAGCTCCTTTCTACAAATTGGTGCCCACATGACCAACTAAAATCCACTTAAAACCTGAAAGGGCTTGCAAAGGAATTCTAGACACTAGAAAACAAAGTTTAACCTCTTTTTTTCCCAAATGGGCTTTGTTTGCTGGCAGCATGTTGGGGATCCTTTAAGAGCAGTTTTCCTGTTTCAGAGGTAGCAGGAAAAAAAAAACACTTTCAAAAGCGGGGTTTCCTGGTTCACCACCACAAAGAGCTCTGGCTCTTTTGGAAAGTTTGGCTATGGAGCACTTGAATGTGGTTTGTGGGCCCAGGTGCTTGTATGCCCTCTTGGGAAAGTAGCTGAGAGCATGCCCACAGCTCAGCACTCCCCCACCTGACTGGGCAGGTGGCTAGATCAGGACTGCTAGGAGTGCACAGGCAGGAAAGCATGGCAGATTTCTGATGCCATACACAGAGATATTTCAGGCTTGCAATGCTATACATGGCATGTTTAACTATTACTCAGATAAAAAGGGTTTGGGGCTCCATGCTCATTCTCAGAGTTCAAGTGCTGAGTGTGGCTCCTACCTGGCCATTCCAGAGCTGACAGGAATGGTATCTCCATCATTTTGAAAGTGGAGAGAGGTAGAGCCAGCATCCAGAGCTGCTGCAACCAAGCTCCTTACCATTTGAAAGCTCTTCAATACAGTAAATAATTACAGATACACAATAGAGACAAATTCAGAAGAAAAAGACCTCTAAATGAGACACAGTGTAGTGTAGGAGGTCCTTCTGTATTTGTGTTGTTTTCAATGGTTAATAAAGAAACTGCTTTGGCCCTTTTGATAGAGCAGAACTTAGATAGGTGGAGTAGACCGAACTGGATGCTGGGAAGAAGGGCAGTGTGGCAGATGCCATGAAGCTCCTGCCTGAGACTGACACTGGTTAGAATCTTTCCGGGTAAGCCACGACCTCGTGGTGTTACACAGATTGGTAGAAATGGGTTAAATCAAGATGTGAGAGTTAGCCAATAATAGGCTAGAGATAATGGGCCTGGCAGTAATTTAATTAATACAATTTCTGTGTGATTATTTCAGAGGTTAAGCTAGCTGGGCAGCTGGAACAAAAAGCAGGCCCGCCCCTCCTATAACAATTGGTGCCCAATGTGGTAAACTGACGCCACATAAAACCTGAGAGGGTTTGAAAAGGAATTCTAGACACAAATATAGTTTAACACAGCTTTTTGCTGTTTGCTGGTGGGGTACCACAGAGAAATTTTCCTGACTCAGCAGCCGTAGCAGGGAAAAAGCTGTGCAGTTTTAAAACATAGCTTCCTGGGCTGTGCCACCAGTGTGAACTCCGGCTATAAATGACATTTGTGGGTCCGGGTGTTTGTGTGCCCACTTGCGGTCTGGAGGAAAGTATCTGAGATCATGCCCGTGGCTCAGCTCTTCCTGCCTGGGCAGACGGCGGGATCAGGCTTGGGCAGGTGGGAGAGCATGGCGGATTCGGGCCACAATACACAGAGATGTTTCCAGGCTGTGCAGTGTTCTGCCTGGCAGATTTGGCTGTAACTCAGAAAGAAAGAGTTTATGTGCTGCATGCTCATTCTCAGAGTTAAAGTGCTGAGTGAGGCTCCCACCTGGTGGCCCCAGAGCTAGCAGAAATGGTATGTCTACCATTTTAAAATTGGAGAGAGGTGGAGTCAACATCCAGAGCAGCTGCAACCAAGCTGCTTAGCATTTTAAAAGCTCTTCAAGATAGTAGAGAATTACAGGTTCCCAATAGGACAGATTCAGACATAAAGGACCTCTAAATGGGTCATAGTGTTTGATAAACTATGTAGACTTTGGAGAGAGAACAAAAAGAGTATATAGAGTCATAAAATAAAGTTAATGCTTTAAAAATTTAGAAAAGTCTTTAAAGAGACAGAGTAAAGTGATAGAATAAGAATAAGCCACGTAAAAATGGAAAATTCACAGAGAGTCTGGATTCTGTGTATTATTGTGTTTCCTTTGAATTTTTTGACTGTGAAGGAGCTAAGTACAGAGAGACAATTCATTGTGTGGGCTGCTAACCCAAACCAACATGTATATTATAAAGTTATCTTGACTTCAGAATTTGGGTCTGAGGATATGATGCTTTGGAAAAGAGGTTCTTCTTTTGTTTTTACAGAGGATAAGACCCTGTGGATTGCTTCTAGACCTATATGGAATGATAGACCATGCCCTCCTGAAAGGTTGCCATAAACACCCTCTAAAACTTACTTTGGTCAACTGCTGACTGAGATGAACCTAGCACACAGGATATACCATAAAAGACCTGAATAATAGAGCCCCCCTACAGCACGAAGCAGTTTGGAGAAAAAAAATTTCACCCATATTGACAAATATTGCTTATAAATGTTCTTTTACATTCAAAGGGGGATATGATATAGATATGAATAATTTGCATTGGTATGGATTTGTCTTTATTGATATAAATTTAAGGTCAATCTTGTTATATGTATATTTCTGCTCTTGATTAAAGTATTGTGATTGTGTAGTTCATTTTAAAAACCTAGGAAATATAGGTTGTTAATGGATAATCATCAGTAATAGTCAAGCTTGTAGTCATGTTAGATTTTCTAGATATATAGACATTCTTCATATCTTTCAAAGACTACAGAATATGGCATTTAAAATGTTTTGATAACTTAGAGCTTTTCATGACAATGAGACACGTCTGCTCCTGGCAGCACCAATCTACTTCAAGAGGAAGAACAAAGAGGCTCCTTATGAAGTATGCTAGACATTTGGGCAAGAAACTGCTCTTGCCTGAACTGCTTCACTGGACATGCAGTACCCACAGAGAGATGACTGCTGAACTTGCCTAAAGGTGAGATGGTCCTTCGGGATTCCTGCTTCATGAAAGAGTCTGAGAGACATTCTGCAGGACACAGAAGAAACTGACTGAAATTTCCTGCTTCATGGAAAAGTCTGCTGGACACTATGGGTCTGTAGGATGAAGGTGGATGCCCCAATATTACAGAAGAACTTTGGGTAACTGTCCAGGCAGCAAGATGTCTCTGTCAATTCTAGTGTGTTGGAAGTTGTTTACAATGCAATTCCTGTTTACTTAGGTAATATTATATCCTTCTGGAGTCTTTGATGAAGTTGAAGAGTTTATAGCTATAGTTATAGCTTTCCTTAGTTATAATAAAATATAAAGTACATATAAATATTGTAACTGTAATTCTTGTTTGATACCTGTTGTGAATACCATTGGTTAATAAAGTAACTGTTTGGGGCCTGTGAATGGAATAGAGGTAGGTAGAGAAAACTAAACTGAATGCTGGGAGAAAGGAGGAGTTAGAGAGAAGCCATGGAGCTGCTGCCAGAGACAGACTTGCTGAAACTTTGCTGGTAGGCCACAACATCATGGTAATGCACAGATTAATGGAGATTGGTTAAATTAAGATGTAAGAGTTAGCCAATAAGAAGCTAGAGCTAGTGGGCCAAGTAGTGATTTAAATAATACAGTTCCTATGTGATTATTTCAGTTCTGGGCAGCCAGGACGAACAAACAGCTCCTTTCAAAAATGATACAGCATGCTGTCTGTCTCACAAGGATGTCCAGCACTTGCCCTGCTCCTGGAAATACATCAGGCTGTCTTCAATACCTCCAAGTATGTCTCAAACATTATCAAAGCCATTAAGGCCTAAAAAAATCTGAGAGAATATCTGTACTGAACAGAGAAGTAAACACTCATACACTCCTACACACATACAAATGGACAAATGTAGAGTGTCTTTATGTGTACATCCATAGATACACATATGCTTATGTATGTATATGGCTATACAAACAGTTTGTTCGTGTGTGTGTGTGTGTGTGTGTGTGTGTGTGTGTGTGTAGAAACACATACACTATTTTATATATTCACAGTAAGAATTTGTTCAGGAAATACAAAGGCAGAAAGTAAAAGAATAAAATCTGTAGTCGGCACAGCAGAACCCCAGGGAAGATGATTGCAGGGCTCCTAATTGAGTTTGAAAGTAGATGATTGGTGCCAAAGTTGAAAAGGGAACACAGATTTGGATTTTTGGCCTGTGATTCCATCAAGGCCTTGAATAAATGGATGAGGCCATTCCTGCTGAGAAGGAAAGCCTGCTTACTCAGTCAAACAATTCAAATGCTAGTCCCAGTCAGAAACGAAAACATTTTCATAAACATGCCCAAAATAATGTTTTACTGAAGATGTGGATGTCTTGTGCCCATGTCAAGTGCACATGAAACAATCTACTGCATTGCCCCATCAAGCCAGACCAAAGGGAGCTTCATGTGCAATGTCACATGAATCCTAAGTGAGACTATAGAACACATAAAGTATTTTAGACAGAATTGCATGTGTGTATAAAGCATGGGCTTTAGATAGTTAACTATTAGTATTTTATTTAATTACAGATTAATATGAATTCCATAGATCTAAAGTATTAACCATGGGAGAAACTGGGTATGTATGTATGTATGAAACTATAATATCTATACAAGTTTCTTCTGTAAATATGCAGAGTACTAAATAGTGCCCTTTAAAAATGAATTACACATTAAAATTCAGTTCCAGGGGATTCCTAGTCATACTTTGTATAACGTGCAATAATTACATACTTGTAATTGGTTGATACCTGGACACGTGTGACAGAAAATATGAATCTTTCATCCCTATCACCTGGAACAGCACAAACCATTTTTGTATATTAGATTGTCTGTCAGTTTTGCTTGGGGTGGTCAGATCTCAGTTATTCTTTCAAGTCTGAGCCCAGTACAGTCCACAGAGCAGGGAATTCTGATGCCTCCATAATGCGTTGGCCCAAAGAGTGAGGGGTTTCGGTCTTAGCCTCCTTCTGTCATCATGTGCCACATTCTCTCTCTGGTTAGGTAGACGGGCTTAACATATCCACCATGTGTAGATAAAAATCAATATTCCTGTGCATCTTTTGAAATCTGGGAACCCCATCACATATCAATATGTGCCATACTTCCCTGAAATTAGAGAGAGATTCTGAGTTTGAATTTGTGTGTGTGTAAGCTTATGTGCAAGTATTTTATTTCTGGCATCTTATAGTGAATAACTGTGTGTTGAAATTATATATGCTCTCATAATGGGATCCATAAATTTCATCAGATCTGAAAGGGAATCTAAGACTCCAAATTATGTTAAATTATTACTCTAGAAATTACAACTTTTGGGGACAGAAGAAAATTAGCTATTTCCAAATTGAAATAATAGACTAAATAATTATAGGTATACCATAGCTCATTCAATTAAATAATGACATTTTCTAACTGATAGCTCTGGCTACCTATGGTTCTATGGTGTTGTCCGAGGATGGACATGTGTGTATGACTGGAATATAAATGACTGCCTGCTTGAGAACCTGTCATGAATGTTCTTTGTTTGTAGAGCATGCTCTGAGTTCTCAGCATAGAACTGTCAGAAAACTTTTCCTTCTTGAATGAAGAATTACCTTTCAGTGATTGTGTTTGAACAGCATTTGGAAAACACTGCTGATTTAACAAGTGCGACTGCATTTCCATTTATACACTAGCAACAAGATGAGATAAACTCTCTCTGTGGTTATTATTAATCTACATCTGCTATGTGAATAGCATCCGTGCCTTTGCTGAAATGGCTCCGTGTCTGGTAGTCATTTAAATGCCCCATGACTTCTGAGATTCAAAAGTTAACCATCCTTGAGTCTCCCAACTATGATTCCTGGTGGCACTAGACTTCGTTGTAGAATTTGATGGGAATGGCGTTTTAATCATTTGGCATTTGAGGATTATATGAGGTGATCCAAATTTTTAATTTAAAAGCTATAAAAACTGTTCAGACTCTATTTTTACCCAAGAAATTGGATAGAAGAGACTTTTCTCATCACTGTTTGCCAGATTGAAGGATACATTTTATTATTCTCCTTTGACTGGTGGAATTGTTATCATTCAGATCATATAGAAATGACTGCAGTCACATAGCACTGTAGTGAAACTCTTCAAAATAATTAAAATGTAGCAAGACTCTTAATACAAATTACATTACAGATTTTCATTTTAGATTATTCTTGGAACTACATGCCCTGTCACTAGGGATGTAAGATTTGAACAGAATGTTGGATTGAAACATGGGCAATTTCTAGATATCTTGTCAAACTCATTGATAAATGAAATGCTTATGTATAAGACAAATTTAATTGATACTCGAGGAAGTGTGTGTGTGTGTGTGTGTCCTAAAACAAAGAGTCCCATGACAAGTGGTTGGTTTCTTTACTTACCTCAAAATACCAAGTAAAAGCAATGCAGAAAATTAGATCCTAAATATACTACACTTGCTAATGCAGAAGAATATATTCCAGCTAATGAGGTTTTGAATTTCATGAACTGTTGCAGGCTTCTCGCAATGCTGCCTGGGCTCTCCAGCATCTGTTACTGCATTAGAGAAACCTTAGAGGCATCTCTGAAATGTTACAATGCTAAAATAGCCATAAAAATGAAGCAGCTTTCTCATGGGTTAGTTTGACCAAAAGGGTCAACTCAACCCACATTTGAATTCCTCACTTTTCTCCCTAGGTTTTCAACCTGTCTTCCATCTGTCTCCCATCTGTGGTTACTGGCCTGTCTGTGGTCTGTCTGTTCTGTGTGTGATCTGTCTGTCTAACCATCTGTGGTTATTGGACTACCTGTAGTCTATATATCATATGTATACAATCTATTTTTTTGTCTCTATTGCCTGTGTCTGTGTGTGTGCATGCACACGTGCGCATGTGTGTATGTGAATCTGAGTCTATGTCTGTTTACTTTGTGCCTATCTTTAACAAAGTCCTTTGTTCTATATTTATTGAACAGCATAGAAAATATGAGGTCAAGAAATGGGAGATATTTATGGAAATTTTTTAGCAGAGTTTTATAAGGGAAAAAGTTGCTTTACTGACTACAACTCACTGAGGCTATCATTCAGAATTATAGAATATTTGTTATTTAAATTTGCTTCCAATCTGTTGGCTGTTTTCAGAAAATGGTTACCATGGTATACATAGAGATAAACATTATTTTGGAGTGGTGAAAAAAATAGTACCTAACATAAAAGGAAAACTATGCATTTAAGCTTAGGTTATAAAAACTGGTTACATGGGAAATCTAAAGCAGAGTAAAGTTGGCTCTCTTTTTAAAATTTTTTTCTCTTTCATTATTGTAAATAGATTCTTCTCTCATATGATACATCCCAAACACAGTTTCCCTCCTCTCCACTCCTCCTAACTCCCTGCCACACACACCACTCTTCTCCCCCAGATCCATGCCCACTCTGTCTCCTCTTCCGAGAACATCAGGTCTCCGAGACACAACAGCCAACCAGGACAAAATAGGATGAAATAAAACAAGGCAAAGGCTTCATATTGAGTCTGGACAAGGCAGCCCAGTAGGAAGAAATGAGTCTCAAGAGCAGGCAAAGAGTCAGGGATACACCTGCTCCCACTGTTAAGAGTCCCATAAAAACACCAAGCCAACAGTCATAACATATGCACAGATAGCCTAAGGTAAGTTAAATTAAATAGGTTGAGTACACAACAGGATAATAGGTTAAGTACATAGTCTTAAATAACCTAAAGGTATCTTTTTACCTTGACTTCTACTCCCAGTAAAAGTACACCTCTTTGGAGTCAAGAGATATTTTTAGAAAAACATATTCTCACATTGCCTTAGAAGGCACTCAGCCCATCTTGGGGCAAGAACCACTAAGTATCAATAGCTGTGAGTGTCTTCTGGGCGAGGGAGGAGTGATGCACAGAGCAAGAACAGCTACACCTTCCTGCAGCCCAGTCCAAGTCCTTCTGGGCATTGAGTCTAGCATAACATAGGAGAATAGAAGCCATACCTTGTTAAGACACGTTTGGGATATGTTGTAGTAGATCATTCATACCTGTCCTGCTCTCACATCCCATTATAACGATATACTGTGCATAGGAGGTAGTGATCAAGGATCCAATAGTAATGATATACTGTGCATAGGAGGTAGTGATCTGAGATCCCAATCATAATGATGTACTGTACATAGGAAGCAGTGATCAGGGATCCCAATAATAATGATATACTGTGGCAAAGACAGAACTTAAGTGTAATGATAGGTTATGGCAGACAAACATGTTTGATTCCATATCTCAGTACATATTACTTTTTAAATTTTATCTGAAGCCTTAATAATTTTCTTGAAAATGTGGTATACTTGCTTTTCTGGCCAGTGAATTGAAGCAAATATTATTAAATATCTTTCCAAGTTACATCACAAGGAATGGATAAGTCAAGATTCAATTCAAAAATATCTACCCCCCAGGGGCAAAATTAGAAATCTTAAGGCTTTTGCTGAGACCCCAAATAATCAAATGACTCTCTGCATGAGGTAGAAGTTCATGATGTTTTCATACCACTGGGGTTTGCTGGAGGGCGAATGTGCGTAGCAGCAGGAGTGGCTTGGATAATGGAAATAAAATCACTTCCTCATCCCACTGGGAATTGATATATCTTCTATTGACTTATATCTTCTCTTTAGCTAAGGATGAAAACTAGAGGTTTGACTATAAATAGCATCAATTTATTCCAGCCATTCAAGATTTGTAAATGGAACAAAATTACTTTCAAATATATTAGACTCTTGGAGGTAATCTTGACCAAGCCATCTGGCTAGTTCTCTGCAGAATTGAGTCTGTGAGGAAGTTCTTTTCTCTAATCTTCATGGCAAGAAAATGAGGGGGAAATGGTTTGTATACTCTCTCCAGAGCAATTCATGATCCCCATTTCAGTGTTTGAAGGATTCATCATTCTGTCACACCAGCCAAATGCTCACAACTTAGGGCTAATCACCCCTGGCAGACAAGAAGACTGGAAAAGATTCAAGAAACAATTTTAGATGCTAGCAGACACCCATCCCAGTCACATGGCTGTAAGACATTATTGTGGTTAAAGGAAAAAAGGCAACTCACAAAAACGTAGCTTTAGCTCAAACCTGGCTCAGAGCTAATGATTAGTTTCCATTTGCAATGAAGAGACAGTTGCAATGAAGGCTGCTAAAAGAGCATTCAGGAGGGTCATTCCTCATCACACTCTAGCCCCAGTCTGTGCTGAAGCATGGATAAATTGCAGTAAAAGAACAGCTAAGCAGGCTGCTTTACATCAGCAAGTATATGGGTTACCTAAGAAATCAGTAATAGTGAAAGTAACACCACTCTAATTACTGTTATTATTTGTTACATAGGGACACAAATAACAGGACAATTGCACCTAATTTAATCAAGGAATTAGGAGACTTAGGGAGTCTAACACTGTGATGAATTATAAGAACGCAACCTCATGTCTCCAACTGCATGCATATACTAATTCATAAAATCTTCTTTATTGAAAACATAAGACTCAAAAATATAGGGAGATTTTATATATATATAAGTTATCAAAATTATATATATAGTTTTATCAAATACAAAAATTTTATACATCTTTATCAAAAATGAACTGGAAAGGTTTTCTAGGAAAAAAACTAAGCCTTTGATTGTGTACATAAGAAAACATCATGTCTTTCCTGGGTCTAGATGTATGGCTTTCAGTAGGAATTAATAAAGGCTTAAAAAAAGGGTAACAAGCTTCATCTTTCCAGCAAGCCAGCCTTACCCACTAACTTTGGTACTAAAACCTTGATAGTGTCTTTTGCTATATCTTTAAAAAGTTAATACACACAATCATGGTGCCCAACGTGGGGCAACTACATCCACATAAAACCTGAGAGAGTTTAAAAACTAATTCTAAACAACAACAAAATAAAATAAAATAAAATAAAGCATGGCTTCTTGGTAGCAGCAATTTCTCCAGTCTGCTCTGCTTGCTAGAGGCAAGCAAGTGCTCTCATTTGGGAGAGGCTTCCTCACTCAGCTTTAGCTGTAAAACCTTGCAGTTCTCCTAAGAGGTCCTGCCACAAAACACTTAAATGGTGTTAATAAAAAGCTGACTGCATACTCTTTGGTTTTCAGCTGTAGCAAATAAATAAATAAATAAATAAATAAATAAATAAATAAATAAATAAATAAATAAATAAAATAAAAAACCACGCTATTTTAAAATGCCGGCTTTCTGGGCCATCCTGCCAGGGCAAACTCTAACTCTCTCAGACAGGCGGTCTGAATACAAAACACCTGAGTATGGTTTGTGAGCACACTGCTGTAGCTTACTTGCTGGCAGAGACCTTAAAACGCCATAGAGTTATGGCAATAAACATGGCTCCGGCTGGTACCTCAGCCATGACACTACAATCTCAAAAAGCTACAAAAATGGGCTAGATCTAGCCATCAAAGCCACAGCTTTAATCCTCTCCATATTGCTTAACAAATTAAAAACTCACATGGTCAAAGTAATATATACAGTAAAGAGAAATTCAAAAACAAAAAAAACCCCAAAACCCTCTAAATGGCTTACACTGTGTTAAAAATGTATACAGGCTAAAGGTTAAAGTTCTTAAAAAAAAAGAGAGAGAGTAGTTGGATGTGGTGATACACACCTTTAATCCCAATGCCTGGAAGGCAAAGATAAACAAATCTCTGTAAATTCATGGTGTGGTAACACATGCCTTTAATCCAAAAGCTTGGGGGGCAGAGACACACATACCTCTGTAAATTCAAGGTGTGGTGGCAGACATCTTTAATCCCAACACTTGGGAGACAGAGACAAGTAAATCTCTATAAATTCAAGAACAGCCTGGTCTACAGAGAGAGTTCCAGGACAAAGATATACAAAAAACCTGTCTCAAAAAGCCATAAGTTAAAAATAAAAATAAAAAATAGAGGTTAAAATAAAGCCACGTGAAGATAAAAAAAATACACATACTGTATGTTATTATCTGTCTTTGAATTGTTTAAATGCTGAAAAAGGAGCAACAGCTGCTAAAAGATATTTGCTTATAAATGCTGCTAAATTATTCCAAAATAGTTATTTTGAAAATACCTTGACTTTAAAATTGAAGTTAAAAGATATGTTACTTTGAAAAAGAGATTTTGCTTCTGTTTCCACAAACAATGAGAGACTGTGGATTCATTCTGAGTTTAAAAAAAAAATATCAGGTTTAATCAAGAAAGACCACCTAAAAAAATCTCCAGTAGAAACAGATGTCCTGGATGTCTGAGTTCTACATCCAAAACAGGTTCAAGACTGCTACCTGAGATGATCAAGACTTACAGGATACTCCAGTTAGGACTTGATCATAATTCTAAATTTTCTTTAGGTCCCCATAAGATTATCAGCACCCCCAACCAGCCAAAAGTAGCCTAAAATACTACACCCACATTCCCCAAAAATAAACTATAAATGTTCTTGTTTTCAAAAACAAAAAACAAAAAACAAAAAAAAAAAAAACGGGGGAAATGGTGCGGGACAATTCTATATTCTGTCAATTATATTTTAAATAAATGCTGATTGGATGATAGCCAGGCAAAAAGTATAGGTGGAAAAAACAGACAGAAAATAGAGGTGGGGCAATGAGAACAGGAGTATTCTGAAAAGAAGAAAGCTCTTTCCACAGTCCTGTCCAAACAGGATGTAACCTGCCCTGCCAAAAAAGGTACCAAGCCATGTGGCTAACATAGATAAGAATAATTGGTTAATATACATTACAAGAGTTAATAAGAAGCCTGAGCTAATGGGCCAATCAGTTCATAATTAATATAGACCTCTGTGTAATTTTTGTTTGTTTGTTTGGGGTTTTTTTTGGTTTTTTCCCATATTCTTTTATTTCTTTCCATTCAAAAAAATTACATTTACTGCCCTTCTCTCAGTCCCCTCCTGCTTTCCCCAACCCTACTCCCTCCACCTGCTTCCTTAAAAGAGGACATGGCACCCTACCATATGGGAAGTCCAAGGCCCTCCCCCTTCCATCCCAGCCCAGGAATGTGTGCATCCAAATAGACTAGGTTCCCAAAAAGATAATACATGCAGAAGAGATAGGTCCTAGTGTCATTGTTGATGGCTTCTCAGTCTGCCCTCATTGGCAGCCACATTCAGAGAGTCCGGTTTGATCAAATTCTCATTCAGTCCCAGTCCAGCTGGATTTGGTGAGCTCCCATTAGTTCAGGAACACTGTCTCAGTGGGTGTACCAGCCCTTCACGGTCCTAACTTCTTTGTTCATCTTCTCCCACATTCTGCCCTTCAACTGGACCTTGGTAGCTCAGTCCATTGCTCTGATGTGAATGTGGGTCTCTGTCTCTATCTCCATCCATTGGACAGAATTTCTATGGCGGTGATCAAGATATTCATCAATGTGACTATGGGACAAGGCAAGTTCCAACACCATCTCCTCTGCTGCCCAAGTACCTAGCTGGGGACGTCCCCGTGGACACCTGGGATACCCTCTAGAGCCAAGTTCTTGCCAATCCTAAAATGACTACCCTTAATGTAGAAATCTTATTGCCTTCTCCAATATCCACCTTTCCTCCATCTCCACCTTCCGACTCCCCATAAGCTCTAACCAGTCCTTCCTTTCTCCCTTCTCCTTCCCCCTCTCCCCTTCCCTCACACCCCATACCCCCACCTCTCTCCCCGCCCCTGTGCTTCCAACTTTTCCCTGGTGATCTTGTTTGCTTCCAATTTCCAGGAGGATCTATATATGTTTTTCTTTGGGTTCACCTTGCTATTTGGCTTCTCTGGGCTTCTGAGCTATAAGCTTAGTGTCCTTTGTTTATGGCTAAGGTCCACTAATGAGTAAGTATATACCATAATCGTCATTTTTGGTTTGGGTTACCTCACTCAGGATACCATTTTCTATTTCCATGATTTGCATGCAAAATTCAAGATGTCATTGTTTTTTACTGCTGAGTAGTGTTCTAATGTGTATATATTCCACACTTTATTGATCCATTCTTGCATTGAGGGGCACCTCGGTTGTTTCCAGTTTCTAGCTATTATAAATAATGCTGCTATGAACATAGTTGCACAAATGCTTTTGGAGTATGATTGGACATATCTTGGGTATATTCCCAGGAGTGGTATTGCTTCATCCTGAGGTAGGTTGATTCCCAATTTCCTGAGAAACCGCCACACTGATTTCCAAAGAGGTTGCACAAGTTTGCATTTCAACCAGCAATGGATGAGAGTTCCCCTTACACCACATCCTCTCCAACATACGAAATTTTGATTTTAGCCATTCTGACAGGTGTAAGATGGTATCTCAACGTTGTTTTGATTTGCATTTCCCTGATTGCTAAGGAAGTTGAACATGACCTTAAGTATCTTTTGGCCATTTGAATTTCTTGTGTTGAGAATTCTCTGTTCAGATCATTACCCCATTTTTAATTGGGGTATTTAGAATTTTGAGGTCTAGTTTCTTGAGTTCTTTGTATATTTTGGAGAGCAGACCTTTGTCTGATGTGGGGTCAGTGAAGATCTTCTCCCATTCAATAGGATGCCTTTTTGTCTTAATGACTGTGTCTTTTGCTTTACAGAAGCTTCTCAGTTTCAGGAGGTCCCATTTGTTCATTGTTGCTCTTATTGTCTGTGCCATTGGGGTTTTACACAAGAAATGGTCTCTGGTGCAAATGTATTGCAGACTACTTCCCACTTTCTCTTCTATAAGGTTCAGTGTGGTCACATTTATATTGAGGTATTTAATCCATTTGGACTTGAGTTTTGTGCATGGTGATAGATAAGGGTCTAATTTCATTCTCCTACAGGGTGACATCCAGTTATGCCAGCACCATTTGTTAAAAATGCTTTCATTCTTCCATTGTATAATTTTAGCCTCTTTGTTAAATATGAGGTGTTCATAGGTTTGTGGATTAATATCCGGGTCTTTGATTCGATTCCATTGGTCAACATCTCTGTTTTTATGACAATACCACTCTGTTTTCATTACTGTAGCTCTGTAATAGAGTTTGAAGTCAGGGATGGTAATGCCTCCGGCAATTCCGTTATTCTATAGGATTGTTTTGGCTATCCTGGGCTTTTTGTTTTTCCATATAAAGTTAATTATTGTTTTCTGTGAGTCTGTGAAGACTCTTGTTGGTATTTTGATGGGGATTGCATTGGATCTATAGATTGCCTTTGGTAGAATTGCCATTTTTACTATATTGATCCTACCAATCCAGGAGCATGGGAGATCCTTCCATTTTCTGGTATCCTCTTCGATGTCTTTCTTCAAGGTCTTAAAGTTCTTGTCAAATAGATCTTTCACTTCCTTCATTAGTGTTACCCCAAGATATTTTATGCTATTTGTGGCTATCGTGAAAGGTGATATTTATCTGATTTCCCTCTCTGTTTCTTTATCCTTTGTGTATAGGAGGGCTACTGTTTTTTTTTTTTGAGTTGATTTTATATCCTGCCACTTCACTGGAGGTATTTATCAGCTGTAGAAGTTCTTTCGTAGAGTTTTTGGGGTCATTTATGTATACTATCATATCATCTGCAAATAACGAAAGTTTGACTTCTTCCTTTCCAATTCAAATCCCCATGATCTCCTTATTTTGTATTATAGCTATTGCTATGACTTCAAGCACTATATTAAAGAGATATGGAGAGAGTGGACAGCCTTGTCTTGTTCCTGAATTTGGTGTAATCACTTTATTTTCTCTCCATTTAATTTGATGGTAGCTGTCAGCTTGCTGTATATTGCTTTTATTATACTTAGATATGATCCTTGTATCCCTAATGTCTCCAAGACCTTTATCATAAAGGGGTGCTGAATTTTGTCAAATGCTTTTTCAGCATCTAATGAAATGATCATATGTTTTTTTTCTTTCAGTTTATTTATGTTATGGATTACATTGATAGATTTTCATATGTTGAACCAGCCCTGCATCTCTGGGATGAAGCCTACTTGATCGTAATGGATGATTTTTTGGATGTATTCTTGGATTCGGTTTGCCAGTATTTTATTAAGAATTTTTGCATTGATGTTCATGAGTGAGATTGGTCTGTAATTCTCTTTCTTCATTGCGTCTTTGTGTGGCTTTGGTATCAGGGTAACTGTAGCTTCATAAAAAGAGTTTGGCAATGACCCTTCTGTTTCTATTATGTGAAACACATTAAGGAGTATAGGTATCAGCTTTTCTTGGAAGTTCTGGTAGAATTCTGCATTAAAACCATCTGGTCCTGGGCTTTTTTTGGTTGGGAGCTTTTTGATGACAGCTTCTATTTCCTCATGACTTATAGGTCTATGTAAATTGTTCACCTGGTCTTGCTTTAATTTCAGTATGTGGTATTTATCTAAAACGCTGTCCATTTCTTGTACATGTCCCAATTTTATGGCATACAGGCTTTCGTAGTAAGACCTAATGATTCATTGAATTTCCTCAGTGTCTGTTGTTATGTACCCCTTTTCATTCCTGATCTTGTTAATATGAGTATTCTCTCTCTACCTTTTGATTAGTTTGGATAAAGGTTTGTCGATCTGGTTGATTTTCTCAAGGAACCAGCTCTTCGTTTCATTGATTCTTTGGATTGTTTTCTATCTCTCTATTTTGTTGATTTCAGCCCTCAGTTTGATTATTTCCAGTCTTCTACTCTTCCTGGGTGAGTCTGCTTCTCTTTTTTCTAGAGCTTTCAGGTGTGTTGCTAAGTCACTAATATGTGCTTTCTCTGTTTTCCTTATGTGGGCACTAAGTGCTATGAACTTTCCTCTTAGCACTTTCATAGTGTCCCATAGGTTAGTGTATGTTGTTTCTTTATTTTTGTTGAATTCAAGGAAGATTTTAATTTCTTTCTTTATTTCTTCCTTGACCCAAGAGTGGTTCAGTAGTTGACTGTTCAGTTTCCATGAATTTGTATGCTTTTTGGGGGTGGAATTGCTGTTACACTCTGACTTTACTCCATAAGACACAGGTGGTTACTCCAACTTTTTTGTATCTGTGGATGTTTGCTTTGTTACCGAGTATGTGATCAATTTTCGAGAAGGTTCCTTGAGATGCTGAGAAGAAGGTAAATTCTTTCCTGTTTGGGTGGAGTGTTCTATAGATTTCTGTTAAATCTATTTGATTCATTATATCTGTTAGTACTCGTATTTCTTTGTTAAGTTTCTGTCTGGTTGACCTGTCCAATGGTGAGAGGGGAGTGTTGAAATCTCCTATTAGTGTGTGGTGCTTAATGTGTGCTTTGAGTTCTAGTAATGTTTCTTTTACATATGTGGGTGCTTTTATATTAGGGGCATAGATATTCAGGATTGAGACTTCATCCTGATGGTTAATTCCTGTTATGAGTATGAAGTCTCCAGCTCCATCTCTTCTGATTGATTTAAGTTTGAAATCAATTTTGTTACATATTAGTATAGCCACACCTGCTTTTTTCTTAGGGCCGTTTGATTGAAAAACCTTTTCCCAACCCTTTACTCTGAGATAATGTCTGTCTTTGTGGTTGAGGTGTGTTTCTTGTAAACAGCAGAATGTCGGATCCTGTTTTTGTATCCATTCTCTTAACCTGTGCCTTTTTATAGGTGAGTTGAGTCCATTGGTATTAAGCATTATTAATGACCAGTGTTGTTAACTCCAGTTATCTTCTTTTTGTTGTTAGGGTTTGTGTGTCTCCCTTCTTTGAGTTGAGCTGGTGTAGGGTTGTTAGCTGTCTGTGTTATTATGGGTGTTGTTTGCTTCCTTTAGTTGTGGTTTACCTTCTAGTACTTTCTGTAAGGCTGGGTTTGTGGCTATATATTGCTTAAATTTGTTTTTATCCTGGAATATCTTGTTTTCCCCATCGATAGTGAAAGAAAGCTTTGCTGGGTATAGTAGTCTGGGCTTGCATCCATGGTCTCTTAGTGTCTGCAGCACATCTATCCAAGAACTTCTGGCTTTCATGGTTTCCATAGAGAAGTCAGGTGTAATTCTGATAGGTTTACCCTTATATGTTACTTGACCTTTTTTCTTTGTGGCTCTTAATATTCTTTCTTTATTCTGTATGTTTTGTGTTTTGATTATTTTTTTTTTGATCCAGCCTATTTGGTGTTCTGTATGCTTCTTGAACCTTCATAGGAATATCCTTCTTTAGGTTGGGAAAGTTTTCTTCAATAATTTTGTTGAATATATTTTCTGGGCCTTTGCAGTGGAATTCTTCTCCTTCTTCTACCCCTATTATTCTTAGGTTTGGTCTTCTCATGGTGTCCCAGATTTCCTGCATGTTTTGTGTTGCGAATTTGTTGGATTTGTTGTTTTCTTTGATTATTGAGTTTATTTTCTCTATCGTATCTTCAGCGTCTGAGATTCTTTCTTCTATCTCTTGTATTCTGTTGGTTACATTTGTCTCTGTGGTTCCTGTTCATTTATCCAGATTTTCCATTTCCTGCCATCCCTCTGTTTGTGTTTTCTTCATTGCCTCCTTTTCAGTTTTTAAGTTTTGAACTGTTTCTGTTACCTGTTTGATTGCTTTATTGGTTTTCTAGGGTATCTTTGAGGAATTTATTCATTTCCTCTAACTTTTTATTTGTTTTCTCATCCCTTTCTTTAAAGGAGTTTTTCACCTCTTCTTTAAAGGTCTGTATCACTTTCATAATGTTATGTTTAAAGTTAATCTTCTCCTTCTTCTGGGATTGATTGCTCAGGTTTTCCTGTTGCATACTCGCTAGATTCTGGTGTTATTATGTTGCTTTTCAGGTTGTTGGAGGAATTCTTGGATTGGCGCCTGCCCATCTCTTCCTTCGAATGTGTTCAGGAGAGTCTCGGTGGCTTGGTCCCTCAGTCAGGGTGTGCCTGCCAGCACTGGATCAGGACCCCTTGTGTCTGGATGTATCTGCTGGCACTGGATCCTCTGTGTAATTTTCTTTGAGTTTTACTGGCTATGAAAAGTGGGCAGGACAAAAACCCCAACAAGCAGGCCCTCATGCTACACAATCCATTTTAAATTTGTTTTTAGCTGAAATATAAAGACATACAAGTACATATTTATGTCTTTCAACAGAAAGTTTCAATACTGTTTCATTCTGCACACATACACACATACACACACACATACACACACATGCATGTTCATATACATATTACTTGTATTTAAATTACTACCAGGTTTATTGCAGATCTGCTAAATAGCTCCATGCTTACTGAAGCTCCAGTATATGCTAGTGGTGTCATCCTTTTCTTCAGATGGGAGATCACCTGGATATCAGTTAGGCAAGATGATCATAAGATGAATGATTCTGTTATGGATTTCTCATGGTACATGGCATATACAGATTAAGATTCTGATTCACATTCTGGCTTTGTGAAAATAGATATAAAGGATATTAGTAATATTTAATAAATAATAAGACTGAATTCTGTGGCTTACGAATTATATGAATCTAATATCTTCAATTTATACAATGCAATTTTCTCTGGGAAATATTGTTTTATTAAATATATTTGGCATTTTATGACACTTTAATTTTTTAATTTAATTTTTAAATATTTATTTATATGTGTTATGTATGTGAGTACTCTGTCTGTGTATACATTTGCATACCAGAAGAGGACATAAGATCCCTTTATAGATGGCCGTAAACCACCATGTAGCTGCTGAGAACAGAACACAGGATCTCTGGAAGGTCAATCAGTTCTTTTATCCACTAAGCCATCTCTCTAGCCCCAATTTTTCATTTATGATTTGTGTATGGGGGAGAATATGCTGCCACAGTTCTCATGTAGAATTTGCAGGATAAGTTTGTGGAGTTAGTTCTTTTCTTCCTGTTTTACATGGGCTCTGAGAAAAGAGTGTAGATCATCATGTTTGGGCAGGAAACATCTATACCCAATGATCAACATCACTAACTTAGCTATTTTTAATTTAGTAAATCATAACAGTGGTTTATAATGTAACATATATTTAACCATTAAAATGTTTATTATTCCCTCATTAAATACACATTCCCCTAGTCTACCTATGAAATGCAGCATTACCTGGTGAAGTTTTGTCTTTGTCACTCATTGTCTCAAAGAGAAAATCTATGTGAAGAGACACAAACACTTTAGATGGAGGGTTATGTATTAAAGCCAGCAAGGGATTATCCTCTGGTAGCAGACATTGAGCTTGCAGTGTGAATGAAAGCAGTTTTTCAGAGCCCTCTCTTTCCTCTGATGTCTTCATCGAGTTCAGCTTTCATTAATCACACACTACAGTTCACTCTCTAGATCAAGATTTTTCTTCTGTTCCCCATGACCTGATTTTTTTCAGTATGTTTGATGATGAGCATGCAGAGCATAGGAAACATGCCATAACCAAGCTTCAGTGCCTGATATTGAGATAAGATCCAACTGCAGCCACAAGGGCCACTTTGATGCTAAGAATCCACAGTTTCTTATTGCTCTCAGTGTCTGTGCTCCTGGGGTTACATTTAGGAAGTGGTCTTCTGGGCCCATGCACTGAAGGCCACTTCCCACTTTCTCTTCTATCAGGTTCAGTATGGTCAGATTTATATTGAGGTCATTAATCCATTTGGACTTGAGTTTTTTGCATGGGGATAGATATAGATCTATTTGCAATCTTCTACATGCTGACATCCAGTTAAGACTGCACAATTTGTTGAATATGCTTTCTTTTTCCATTGTATAATTTTAGCTTCTTTGTCAAAAATAAGGTGTTCATAGGTATGTGAATTAATATCCAGGTCTTTGATTCAATTCTGTTGGTCAACCTGTCTGTTTTCATGCAAATACCAGGCTGTTTCCATTACTGTAGCTCTGTAATAGAGCTTGATGTCAGGGATGTTGATTTCTATGAAAGTACCTTTACTATACAGGATTGTTTTGGCTATCCTGGATTTTCCGTTTTTCCACATGAAGTTGATTATTTTTCTTTCAAGTTCTGTGAAGAATTTTGTTGGGATTTTGATGGGGATTGCACTGAATCTATAGATTGCTTTTGGGAGGATTACTATTTTTATTATGTTGATTCTACCTATCCAAGAACATCGAAGACCTTTCCATTTTCTGGTGTCTTCTTCAATTTCTTTCTTCAAAGACTTAAAGTTCTCGTTGAACAGGTCTTTCACTTCTTTGGTTAGTATTACCTCAAAATATTTTATGTTATTTGTGGCTATTGTGAAGGGTGATTTTCTCTGATTTCTTTCTCAGCCTTTTTATCATTTGTACAAAGGAGGGATAGTGGGGTTTTTTGTTTTGTTTTGTTTTTAGTAGATCTTAATCCTGCCTTATTACTGAAGGTATTTATTAGCTGTAGTTCTTGTTTAGAGTCTTAGGGGTCACTTATGTATACTATCATATCATGTGCAAATAACAAAAGTTTGACTTCTTTCTTTCCAATTTGAATCCCCTTAATCTCCTTTTGTTGTCTTATTGCTTTAGCCAGAACTTCAAGAACTATGTTGAATAGATATGGAGAGAGTGGACAGCCTTGTCTTGTTCTTGGCTTTAGTGGAATCCCTTTGAGTTTCTCTCAATTTAATTAGATGTTGGGTGTTGACTTGTTGTATATTGCTTTTATTATGTTTAGATATGTTCCTTGTATCCCTGATCTCTCCAAGACCTTTATCATAAAGGGGTATTGGATTTCGTTGAATGCTTTTTCAGCATCTGATGAGATTATCATATTTTTTTTTCTTTCAGTTTATTTATATGGTGGATTACATTGATAAACTTTTGTATGTTGAACCAGCCCTGCATCTCTGGAATGAAGCCAACATGATCATGGTAGATGATTTTTTTTTGATGTGTTTTTGGATTTTATTGCGTACTTTTGCATCTATGTTCATGAGTGAGATTGGTCTGTAATTCTCTTTCTTGGTTGAGTCTTTGTGTGGTTTCAGTATCAGGCTAACTGTAGCCTCATAAAAAAGTTTGGCAATGTTCCTTCTGTTTCTATTATGTGGAACACTTTGAGTAGTATAGTTATTAGCTCTTTCTGGAAGTTCTGGTAGAATTCTGCACTGAAACCATCAGGCCCTGGTTTTTTGTTTTGTTTTGGTTTGGTTTTTTTTTTTTTTTTTGGTTGCGAGGCTTTTGATGACTGCTTCTTTTTCCTGGCAGTTTATAGGTTGATTTAAATTGTTCACCTGGTCTTGCTTTAATTTTGGTATGCTCATTTCTTTTATATTTTCCAATTTTGTGAAGTACATGTTTTTGTAGTATGACCTAATAATTCTCTGGATTTACTCAGTGTCTGTTCTTATGTCCCTTTTCATTTCTGATATTGTTAGATGTTCTTTCTCTGCCTTTTGATTAGTTTGGATAAAGGTTTGGCTATCTTGTTGATTTTGTCAAAGAACAGCTCTTTGTTTCATTGGTTCTTCACATTTTTTGTTTCTATTTTATGGATTTCATCCATTAATTTGCTTATTTCCTGTCATCTACTCCACCTGGGTGAGTCTGCTTCTATTTATTCTAAAGCTTTCAGAAATGGGACCTCCTGAAACTGAGATGCTTCTGTTAAGCAAAAACACAGTCAATAAGGCAAAAAGGTAGTATACTGAAGGGGAAATGGTCTTCACCAACTCCACATCAGACAGAGGACCAATCTCCAAAATAAATAAAAACTCAAGAATTTTAGAAAACAAAATTCCAAATAACCCAATTTAAAAATGGGGTACAGAACTAAACAGAATTCTCAACAGAAGAATCTCAAATGGCCGAAAGACACTTAAGGAAAAGTTCAACATCCTTAGCCAACAGGGAAATGTAAATCAAAACAACTCCAAGATACCATCATACACCAGTCAGAATGGTTAAGATCAAAAATACCAATGACAGCTTATTCTGGAGAGTATGTGGAGTGAGGGCAATACTCGTCCACTGCTGGTAGGAATGCAAACTTGTACAACCACTCTGGAAATCAGAAAGGCAGTTTCTCAGAAAATTGGAAATCAACCTAATTCAGGACTCAGCAATACCACTCTTAGGCATATACCCAAAAGATGCTCAATCACACTTCAAGGACATTTGTTCAACTATGTTCATAGCAATAGTATTTGTAATAGCCAGAGCCTGGAAACAACCTAGATGCTCCTCAACTGAAGAACAGATAAAGAAAATCTGGTACATTTACACAATGGAGTACTACTCAGCAGTAAAAACCAATGACATCTTGAAATTTGCAGGCAAATGGATGGAACTAGGAAATACCATCCTGAGTGAGGTAACTCAGACCCAGAAAGATGAGCATGGTAGGCACTCACTCATAAGTGGGTACTAGCTCTAAAGCAAAGTATAATATGCCTATAGTCCACAAATCTAGAGAAGCTAAGTAACACTGTGAACCATAAAAGAATCATATGTAGATTCCTCCTGTGAAGGGGAAATCGACAAGATCTCCTGAGAAAATTGGGAGCATGGAAGTAGAGAGAGAAGGAAGGGTGGAAGGGGAGGAGGAGGGGAGAAACTAAGGAGGAGAAGAATTTGAGGGAATGGTATAGTCAAGATGGTGGAAGGACAGAGACGGGGAGCAAGGAAAAACATATCTTGATTGAGGGAACAATTCTGGGGCTAGAAAGCAACCTGACACTAGAGTAATTCCCAGGAATCCACAAGGATGACCTCAACTAAGACCCTAAGCAATAGTGGTGAGGGTGCCCAAACAGGCTGTGTCCTGTAGTCAGATTGATGACTACCTTAAATGTCACCATAGAGCCTTCATCCAGCAACTGATGGAAACAGAGGCAGAGACCTGCAGTGGAGCACTAGGCTGACCTCCCAAAGTACAGTTGAAGAATAAATGGGAGGAGTAAGAATATGAGCAAAGAGGTCAAGACCATGATAGGGACACCCACTAAAATAACTTACCTAAGCTAATGGGAGCTCACCAACTCTAGCCAGACAGGGAAGGAACAAGCATAGGACTAAACTAGACCCATTGAATTTGGGTGGCAGTTGTATGGCTGGGGCAGACTGCGGGGCCACTGGCAGTGGCACCAGGATTTATCCCTACCGCTTGTACTAGCTTTTTGGAACCTATTCTCTTTGGATGGACACCTTGCTCAGCCTATATAGTAGGGAAGGCCTTGGTCCTTCCTCAGAGCAGTGTGCCTTACCATCTCTGAGGAGTGGATAGGGAGTAGGGTGGAGGAGGATGTGGAGAAATGGGAGGAGGAGAGGGAGTAGAAACTGGGATTGGTGTATAAAATGAAAAAAGATAGTTTGTTTTCTTTTTAAAAAAAATTTTTAAAAGGATCCACAATTTCCCTCCTTATCTCAGGTCTAGCTCCCTGTGTAACATGGCAGAATCCACATAATGGCAAATTGTTATGGGTGTGCACAAGCCCTCTCTCCTTGGATCTCCTGCTAAGTCACTGTCCTCTTCATTGCCCAAATCCAAAAGAAATCCTTAAGGCTATAAGCACAGTCCACAGTGACAGACAAAACCCTTGGAGTTTACGTCGGGTATACCAGACAAATATACCTCTGCTATTAATATATAATTTATCTCTAAGATATATTCATTTATGGTTCATATAAATTATTGAACAGAGTAAATAAAGAATAATAGACTGCAAGTATCTCTTAGACTTGACCCATGCCCTTTCTGTGTTGTGTCCAGACATCATTTCTTCATACCTGATAATCTCCTGGAAACCTCACTTTCAAATGTATTGATTCCAATAAAACTGATATATTTCCCCTGAAGGAAAATTACCATGTTGTTATTATCCACAGAGGAATGGCTATTCAGATTCTGCTTAGTTTATTTTACTTTTCAATTGTGTGAACATCTCTTTTACTTTTATCTTTTTATTTATTCTTATCTCATACATTACATCCCAAATACAGTTCCCCATCACTGCAGTCTTTCTGTTTTCCCCCCACCCTTCCCCTTTCTCCCAGACCCTCCCCTCCTCTGATTACCTTCAAAAAAGATCAGGTCTCCCAGAGTTATTAGCCAAAAACAGCATAATAAGTTACAATAAGACTAGGCACGAACCATCATATTAAGGCTGGAAGAGGCAGGAGAAAAAGGGCCCTAAAATTGAGCAAAAGTGTCACAGACCCCCCCCCACTCGCACTGTTAGGTGTCCCTCAAGAACACCCAGCTACGCAACCATAACATATATGCAAAGGACCTACCTCAGACTCATGCAAGTTCAATGATTTTCACTTCATTCTCTGTGAGCTCCTATGAGCCATGTATAGTTGATTTTATAGGCCGTGTTCTCACAGTGTCCTTGGCCCCTCTGGCACCTACAGTCCTTCCCCCCGACACCTTGTGCAGACTTCTCTGAGTTTCTCCTAATGCTTGGCTGTGGGTCTCTGTGTTATTCCCATCAGTTGCTGGATGAAGCCTCTCTGATGTTGATTGGAGTTGGCACCAATCTATGAGTATAGCGGAATATCATTAGGAAACATTTCATGGACTTTTTCTTGGCCAGTTGTTTTGGTTCTATTCTAGGTCTCTGGGCTATCCTGCCTCTGGTTCTTGGTCAGAGATGTTTCAGTTGTTAAAGACTAGACTCACAAGCAAAAAGTAAGTATTTTTTATTTTAAATTAAACTTCCATATATTTTTATCATTTCTTCTCTCCTTATATTTTGCTCATTTTCCCCTCTCCCTCCTTGCTACCTTCCCAAAATTTTACGTTCTTTCTCGCCTCTCCACCTCTCTCTCTCTCTCCCATCTCTCCTTCTGTCTTTCAAAAAGCCTAAAAAACACAAAAATAAGTAGCAAAACAAAAAAGAAACTATGGTAAACAAACAAATGGAACAAAAATCCCACAAAACAAAGCATGGGGTTTCTTTTATGTTATGCCAACTATCCCTATGTATAAAAATCTGTCTTTTGTTTTTTAAAGTATAGACCTTCTTGCCTCTAAAGCAAATTAATACCATTTTAATGCTATTTGCCTTGTTCTCATGAATCTGTACCATTCACCATAAGCACTGGCTTCCAGTGATTATATTAAAGAATATTATTTTGTTTTGTGAACAATAATAAAAGCACAAATTAACTTGAAGATAACACAAAACAAATCATTTGTATTTTGGTAATACAAGATCACTTTCTGAAATTTTGTAGCATAAACATTTTACACAGTAAGCTGTAATCATGACAACATGAACTTTCTGCACTTGCTCAGTGCATTAGTGGTTTTTCCAAAACCGGTGGGATGGATTTTAGGATGAACAGACAGAAATGCATACTAGTATCATTTTTATAAGGCTGTCCATCACTTCCCCTGCATGATTTAAAATCTTGGAAGTCACTGACCCACTGTGGATTTAGAGAGAATCGTCATGGAAAGAGTGTTGAAGGAATATAATCTACAAAGACCTCTTTGGAGAAGGAGGGCAGCCTGCCAGGTGGCATGAGACACATAGTGTGAGATGTTTGTGTGCAGAGCTCATCAGTGGAGCCAAGAATAGTCAACCACAGCCCATCACCCCAAGCTACCAAAACTCATAGTGAGCACTATGAGCAGAGCACATACAGCCAAAAACAAATACACATCCTTATACTGTGGTTTGGATTAGTGTGTCAGAAGCAAGAATGGGCATCTTAGAATCAGGACTCATCTTGTGTCTCATATGCATCAATGTTGCCCTAAATAACTATGTTGGCATTCTTCTGCCATTTCATTTCACAGAGAACCATCCTTCTGCTTGCAGAGGGCATTGCTAGTACAGGACTTAGAAACACAGCCCACAAATGATAAAGGGTCCAGTCCTGTGATAATCGTGGGGTACATGATCAATACATGAGTGTATAGTTCCCTAGGCCATGTCTATAGCTTAGGAATTCATCTCATGTTCTCTACTATCTTGAATAGAGAGTTGGCCCAGATGTTGCTTGACACTGAGAAAAGTTCATAAAACAAAGAGATGTTATGAAGACAGCTTTATCTCATTGATTCTAGGGAAAAAGCAGCATCCCGTGGCTGTCAAGAAGCTACATTCTTCAGATTGTACCTGTCACTCACTGGAAATCTTAGGTTTCTCCTAAAAGTAAAATATACTTCTAGAAAAAATTTAGAACTTTTGAAAATCCATCATAGTTTAATAAGTAATGTAAGTTAAGTCAGATACCCTAACTCCCAACAAGTGTTAACTTCAAAACCTCTTTGGAATCATAAGACCTAAACTTTCTGATAGATATGATAATGAAATATATTTCAACAATGCTTTGTGTGAGCATTTGTTTGTATGTTTTGCTTTGTTTTGTGGATAGAGTCTCTCGCTGGCCTGTATCTCCCCAAATAATCCAATCAGGCTGACCAACAAACTCAGAGCTCTACCTGTGTCCACCTCCCCAGAGCTGAGATTACAAGTGCAGGATGCCATGCTAAGCTTTCTTTTTACCCCATGAGTTCAGAGTTCAAGTATTCATGCTCACAAAGCAAGCACTTTACAGCTGAGCTCCCCAGTATGTACCACAACTTATAATATATACTAAAATCATAATATAGAATGTGATAGATTGTGGGTACATTTATAATTTATTCTAGTACACAGAAGCAAGAATAAAAACTCATGCCTATATTCATGCTCAACTTATTTTGGGCAGGATTATCAAGTCAGTTCAATAGAGATGACTGTCTTTACCAATAATAAATTCATGAAATTAAAAAAAAATAAGTAACTAGTAATCTATACTTTTCTGTGAAAATAGTTTTGTCATAGATTATAATGTTACTTTTAAAAGATAATATCTAAGAGAAAGTGATTTTTGTCAAATATTTGGGAATGATAGAACAACTAAGAACCACCAAATGGCTCAAATATAACTAATTGCAAATTGATTATAAGACAAATTTCTGCAACAGAGCATTGAACTGTATCATTCAGAATTTGAGCATCTCATCTCTATAATCTATAAATATTGCCAACATGTAATGTAACATTAAGCAATGAATGAGCTTTTCCAGTGGTTCATTACATAAAAACAAGCCTTTATACCCCCAGATATTTAATATCTTTTATGACATTCTCTTGAGGCTTTGAATTTAAAAGGTGTATTTCAGTTTGATTTCTATTGCTGTAATAATCACCCTGACCAAAAGCAACATTGTAGTGGGGTTCATTTTGGCTCATATGTTCCTGTCACAATCCATCCTTAAAGGGAAGCCAGAACAGGAGCTTAAGCCAGGCAGGAATCTGGAGGCAGGAACTGAAGAGATCATGAAGGAATAGTGTTTATTGACTTGTTCCTCATGGCTTACTCAACTTCCTTCCTCATACAGTCCAGGCTCACCTGCCCATGGACATATATCCCTACAGTAGGATGAGCCATTACAAACCAGTCATTAATCAAGAAAATGCCCCCACAGATTTGCCTACCAGTCAACCTGATACAGACATTTTCTCAGTTAAAGTTTCCCTCTTCTCAGAAGTATGTCCTAGCTGTTTCAAGTAGACAAAAAACTCACCACACTATTGATCCCTTGTCAAAGTGACACACAAATACATCACAAATACAAATTTATTAAACCATAAAAAAGATAAAATTTAACAGTTAACCAAAATTAAGAAAACATTGTATGGATACTTAAGTATTTCAAGTGAAGTTAAAAATAAAATTAAAATGAACAAGATCACATAGGTGGCATGAAAGAATGGGGTACGCTTGACACTAAGCATAAGTCATGAGAGGGGTTAGAAAATAAGGCTAAGGAAAGCTAGGGATTGTGTTAACCAAAACTAAGGATGTTTGAAGAAGTCTTACAGAAATTCAGTAACGTGTAAGCTAATTTAAAACTAGACTATAAAAAAAGACAATACTGCCCCTAGACACATGAATTATTTAATGAAAATCTATGTGCTAAGCATAGGATACCTCTGTACAAATTATCATTCAGGGAGGTCCCAGAGTACCCAAACAATACAGTCTGTTGTTATTGCTCTTGGTTGCTGTACAGAATTAATCATATCCCAAATCTGAAAACATTACTCTATTATAGGACATAGGAAATCAATCTCAAACTGACCAAAAAACTCTGTCCCTACTGGATAGCTTCATAATTAGCTTTCATGGTACATAATAATAATTTATAATTAGCTAGAAGGTGCAGGAGAGAAAACATATCAGTGGTCTTACCCAATAACAAACCCTACATACTGCAACATTGACCTGCCAGGAAAGTTTGGGAACACTGGTACAAAAGTGATATATTGGTTATCTGGGTAACAAATTCCTTTCTGATTGCATTTAAGTCCTACTCCACAGGAGGGATTATACCTGGTACAGCAATCCTAGCTAAAAGCCAGTGATTAAGGAGGTTGTAGGCCCTGGGAAAAGGGTTTAATATTACTTTTTTTTTTAACTAAATGGTCACCTTGTCAAATTACCTTCTTGATATTTATGTTCATATCCATAGATACAAGCCTTCCTCAACCTTGGTCAGAGAAATCTATTTTTTGATGTATTTAGAAATTAATGCAGAGATTCATAACTCATCAAATACTGAGAATAAGAATGAGTGCTCAGGTATACATGGATCATGTATACCAATCTTCTCCCATCCAAGGCTCAGGGGACAGTGCAGAAGAGAGTGGACAGAGACTGTAAAAGTCCAAAGAAGGGGAGGGGAAATGTGAATGTTATCTTCTTGATGTGACTTGCTTCCTTCACTTCAGCTCATAGCATCTGTAGTTTCTGGAAAAAGGACCAGAACAAGAGCAGGTCACTCAGAATCTCAGCACATAGGGAGAAGAGCCTGAGGCTCCATCTCTAGCAGAGGATCTTTTGGCGCTTGAGGAGTGCTGAGGGAGGTAGAGGGATTTTCTCAGAGGGATTTGACCACTGTAGGCTGCCTCATCACAGTGGATAGCCAAACATCCATGTCCAAATGAGTGGCATTAAGTTGATTCAAGGGGCTGTTAATAATAGCAATAAAATGAAGTATTCATGAAGATGGGAGTGATATAGGCTTTGGGATCTTTAGTGGAGTTGAAAGGAAGTGTTAGGCTGTGGAAAAGATCAAAATTCATTACATAAAAGTTTTCAAATGATAAATGAAGCATCAATTAAGTAATCATGCCTTACCTGAAAAACTGGAGTATAGGGTATAATATGTTTGAAATTGTATGACTTATATGATGCTACATAGCAAATCAGTCACTCCATACCCTCTTGTCTCAAAAACTAGGCTATGTAATCCAGAACTAATTCTGTGAATGAGATGTTGAGTACTACTTGACTGGAAACGCTTACCGAATCTCAATCAGATAGTTTTCAGGGCTATGGACATTAAATATGGATAATTCTTCTCCTTTCTCACTGTGCTGTATTCCTTGTATTTGTCATTATTTAGTATTTAAATTTATATTTATATTTATTTATATTTAAATAAAAATATATGTCCCATCATTTCATCTTGAAGTGTTTAGTATTTAAATAAAAATATATGTCCCATCATTTCATCTTCAAGTGTTTAGTATTTAAAGAAAAATATATGTTCCATCATTTCATCTTCAAGTGTTCAGTATTTAAATAAAAATATATGTCCCATCATTTCATCTTCAAGTGTTTAGTATTTAAATAAAAATATATGTTCCATCATTTCATCTTCAAGTGTTTAGTATTTAAATAAAAATATATGTTCCATCATTTCATCTTCAAGTGTTTAGTATTTAAATAAAAGTCTGTGTCCCATCATCTTCAAGTGTTTAGTATTTAAATAAAAGTCTGTGTCCCATCATTTCATCTTCAAGTGTTCTGGAACCTTTTGTGTCAGTGTCCATTATCTGTAGTCCCAAATGTTGGTAGGAGCCCTTCTTCAACTCTTGTGTGACAGAAAAGCCTTGAAATACAGCAGTATCCATCTTAAAATTAACTATAATAGAATTTAGTGTTGTAAGACAATGATGTTTATTTTTTTAAAAAAATAAAAATGATGTTTTTTAAAATAAGAAAGAAAGAAAGAAAAGAACCTCAGGCACAACTAAAGCTTTGTCACTAGAATTTTCTTCCATTTTCTACATGTACAGAACTGTTCATATTTTTATCCTCAAACTGTATGCATTGTTATGCAGATTCAGTATGGTTTGTTTAAGACTAAGTAAAAACCACAGCCTGGTAGAGCATACAGTAGTATCTGTGTCTGTCTTCCCCCACACCCAGTGAGTTATCAATGATGGTATGTTATTTCCCATGTGTCTTCCTTTCCTTGAGGCACGATTCGGAGAAGCTTTTCATGAGAAATGGATGAAGATGAAGTCTTAGAATGCTGCTCACAGTCACAACCCAGAGCATCAAGCTGGTGACTTTACAGATACTTTGGAAGTTGGTCCTGAGATGGGAAAATGTAGCCATGCCTCGAGTGCGTTAGTGTCCTGTTGGGAGCTCTCTTAACCAGTGTAAAAAAATGTGCTGTCAACACAGCTGTTTCCTTCAAAGTGAAAATATCCATTTGGGTGTAGAAAGATAAACCGTGATGAAATTTCTTTAATCACAGACAGAAAATATGTATCATATAGCAAGTGTCTTAAACAACAGCTGTTCCCATCATGGTGTGTGGTCATTACTGCATGACGTGTTGTAAAACTATTAAATTCAGCTATATGAAAAAACAGAAAGAGAACTAAAAACCAGAAGTATACATACAATTTAAGATTTAGACCCAAAAACATGAAGGCATGAATTGCTAAAGTTTCTCAGGTGATGAAGGAGACACCGAAATATGACACACACTTGATGATTATTTTGATTACTGTCAAATTGCCTCCCAATTTCTGTAAAATGATTTGGATAGAACATTATAAGAAGTTCATTTTAATTATCTGTCATTTCTAAAAGAACTCAAGAATGATTTTAACAGACATTATGATTAAATAATCTAACCAATGGTGAGGACTTATGTAGAGAAAATTTCTACCCTTCAATTCCAATTGATACTGAGTATTTTGTCAAAAAAAATGCAGGTACCAGTATTTTTAAAGAAGAAATTTGTTTTAAATATGTGTGCTACTAGGTTCAGCAATGAGATCCCATTAGATTTTTTTTCTTGCACAAAGGGTATGGGTATATTTCTCTAAATATCTGAGGCAAATAAAACTGCCCCATCTCAATTCTTAGTTTCCAAATGAGGTTACATTAAAATTGCTGGATTTCTCACAGAAAATTCTTTGCCTAAAGGATAACCAAGCTACAATTCATAGCTCCAGAAAAGCTAGGTAACAAAGAGGACCCTAAGAGGGATGGTATGGACCATCCTGGGATGCAGAAATAGATGAGCTCTCCTGGGCAAACTGGGGGTGAAGGGGCAGTAGAGGGGAGAGGAGGAGGAATGAGACTGTAGGAATGGGATGTTCAAAGTTGGAGAAGGGTCAGAGTGGGAGAGCAATGAAAGAGATATCTTGATATAGGGAGCCATTATGGGGTTAAAGGGAAATCTGGGACCAGGGAAGTTTCCAGAAATACACAAGAATGATCCCAGCTAAGACACCTAGTAATCATGGAGAGGGTTCCTGAATTGGCCTTGCCTTGTAGCCAGTTTGGTGAATACCCTATCATCATAGAGCCTTCATCCAGTAACTGATGAAACCAGATGCAGAGATCCACAATCAAGCACAAGGCCAAACTAGAGAAGTTCAGCCGAAGAGAGGGAGGAAGGATTATACGAATAGGGATGGTCAAGATCAAGATGGAGAAATCTACAGAGACAGCTGAACCAAGCTCGTGGGAACTCAAGAACCGTAGACCTACAGCTGTGGAGCCTTCATGGGACTGAACTAAGCCCTCTGCGTGTGGGTGACAGTTGCTAGCTTAATCTGTTGGAGGGGCCCCTGGCAGTGGGATGAAGATCTATCCCTAGGACATGAACTGGTTTTTGGAGCCCGTTCCCTATGGTAGGATGCCTTGCTCAACCTTGATGCAGCAGGGAGGACCTTGGTCCTGCTTCAACTTTATGTGTCAGGTTTTGTTGACTCCCCACGGCAGGCCTTACTCCTTTGGAGGAATGGGTGGTGGGTGAGTTGGGGAGAAGGAGAGAGCATGAGGAGGAGCGGGAGAGGAAACTGTGGTTGATGTGCAAAATTAATAAAAAAATTTTTAAAAAGAAAAAATTTTGCCTAATATGCATTTAAATAAACATTTACACAATGATTTTATTTAGTTAAGACTTCACAGATGAATTAACCATATGAATTTATTGTGCTTTATGGACAGAAGTTTCTGTCCTACACAGTGCCACAACCATTCAGTCCCAAAAAAACACACAGAGGTCTACATTAATTATAAACTGGTTGGCCTGTTAGCTCAGGCTTCTTATTAACTAACTCTTACTTCTTTTTCCCCCTTTTTTATTGATTTTTATTGAGCTCTACACTTTTCTCTGCTCTCCTCCCTGCCTTTCCCCTCCCCTCTTCAACCCCCCCCCAGGGTCCCCATGCTCCCATTTCACTCAGGAGATCTTGTCTTTTTCTACTTTCTACTTTCCATGTAGTTTAGATCTATGTAAGTCTCTCTTAGTGTCCATATTGTTGTCTAAGTTCTCTGGGATTGTGGTTTGTAGGCTGGTTTTCTTTGCTTTATGTTTAAAAACCACCCATGAGTGAGTACATGTGATAATTGTCTTTCTGTATCTGGGTTACCTCACTCAAAATAATATTTTCCAGCTCCATCCATTTTCCTGCAAAATTCAAGCTGTCGTTATTTTTTCTGCTATGTAAAAACATTTTCTTTATCCATTCTTCAGTCAAGGAGCATTTATATTGTGTCCAGGTTCTGGCTATGATGAACAAAGCTGCTAAAAACATAGTTGAGCACAAGTCCTTGTGGCACGATTGAGCATCCTTTGGCTATATACCCAAAAGTGGTATTACTGGGTCTTGAGGAAGGTTGTTTCCTAATTTTCTGAGAAATTGCCACACTAACATCCAAAGGGGTTGTATCAGCTTCCATTTCCACCAGCAATGCAGAAGTGTTCCCTTTTCACCACAATCTCTCCAGCATAAGTTGTCATCAGTGCTTTTAATCTTGGCCATTCTTATAGGTGTAAGATGGAATCTCAGAGTTGTTTTGATTTGCATTTCTCTGATGACTAAGGATATTGAACATTTAAGTGTCTTCCAGCAATTTTAGATTCCTCTGTTGAGAGTTCTCTGATTAGTGTACTCTATTTTTTATTGGATTATGTGTTCTTTTGATGACCAATTTCTTGAGTTCTTTGTATATTTTGGAGATCAGACCTCTGTCTGATGTTGGGTTAGTGAAGATCTTTTCCCATTCTGTTGGCTGCCATTTTGTCTTGTTGACTGTGTCCTTTGCATTACAGAAGCTTTTTAATTTCAGGAGGTCCCATTTATTAATTGTTTCTCTCAATGTCTATGCTGCTGGGGTTCTATTTAGGAAGTGGTCTCCAGTGCCAATGTGTTCAAGTGTATTTCCCACTTTCTCTTCTATAAGGTTCAGTGTGACTAGCTTTATGTTGAGGTCTTTAATCCATTTGGACTTGTAACTCTTACTTCTTAAATTAACCCATAATTCACGTCTGTGTTAGCCACATGGCTTGGTACCTTTTACCAGTGAGGTGTTCTCATCTTGCTTCTTCTGGGTCTGGGTGACAACTGAGACTGAGCCTTTCCCCTTCCCAGAATTCTCCTGTTCTGGTTACTCCACCTAATATTCCAGCCTGGCTGTGGGGCTCCCCTCTGTATGTTATGAATACCATTGCTTAATGAAGAAGCTGTCTTGGGCCTCTGCAGGGAACAGAGGTAGGTGGGGAAAACTAGACTGAATGCTGGGAGAAGGAATGCAGAGTTAGGGATAAGACATGTAGCTCCACTGGAGACAGACGCCAGAACCTTGCCAGTAGGCCATGCACCTTGTGGTGATATACAGATTAATGGAGATGGGTTAAAGTAAGATATAAGAGTTAGCCTATAAGAAATTAGAGCTAATGGGTCAAACAGTGATTTAAATAATGTAGTTTCTGTGTGATTATTTCAGGACTGAGTGGCTGGGAAACAAACAAGTGACCTCCTCACAACACCTGGTTACTGGCCAATCAGCATTTTATTAAACCAATACAAGTAAAAATTCTTTAAAGGTAGAAGACCATTGGCCCACTGTAGTGGTTATAATACATTTTGCACAAAATAAATATTCAGTTTTATATTTTTAATTTGGGAATTCATGGAAATGCATGGAATTATATCTTTCTCTAAGAAATGAGTATTTTCAATATTCAATTTTTATCTAAGTTTTGCACAGTTTTAAATAGACTATAATTGTCCTATATTTGGAAGAAATGTATATTTTTAATTATCTCAGTAGGAATTAGTGCAATCTAAATACCATGTTCTCTCCTAAAGCTTGAAATGCAAATATTTGGTCATTTCTTGACAAAGTGCTATCTGCATTGTGCTGTAGATAGAGCAAATGATAAAGTAACATTAATTAACCATAACAAATGCACAATTTTATTTAAGAATATATGTTAGTGGCTGGGAAAATTGTTTAGTGGCTAAGGGCATTTGCTGATCTTCCAGAAAATGCAGAGTTAATTCCCAGCACCTACATCAAAAGATCACAAGCATCTGGAAGTTCAGTTTCAAGAGATCTACCTCCCTCTTCTGGCCTCTTCATGCACTTGATGCACAGGTGATAATTGTGAGCAAAACATTTATACATATAAAATAAAAGCATATAAACTTTTAAAAAATAACATATATGTATATATAGGATTTATAGTATACAACTGACATATAACATAGCATAAACCAGAAGCAATACATTCAAAATTATGTTGGAATGGATTTGAAAAGAAAGCAATAAATTAGGATAGATGCTTCTTTAATGAGGCAAATTGTTACTGGGGCCATAAGGTTTCTTTTCATGTAGAAAGGTTCAATAAGGCAGAATGAAAAGCTTAGCAAGTGGCACTTAGGGGTTATGGCATGTAGACCAAAGTAAGTCCTAAAAGGTAGTGTCTGAGAGCAGCAAAGTTAGTGTTCTTCAAAGTGGCAGTAGTGTGTACAAAGCAGGGTTCTTAATGTTTGCCAATCACCTGTTCTCTTAAAAATACAAAATAATACTAAATTATTTTGTTGTATTACCTCAAGCTAGATTATGACATCAAGGCCATAAAAGTCAAATCGCTTCAATAAAATCATGTTGCTGGAAAATTCAAAGTCCAGGCTTCAGACCCTGCCACTTGCCTGCAGAATTTTCCTGTTCTTCAAAAGCATCCTAAAACTTTATTTGACCATATTTGGATGAGAGGTTTATATCCTGTAAAAATTTCATAGTATCTATTCATTTATTAAGTGAAACTTTGTGAAAATGAGGTGTATTTTCCTTTGCATTATACTACTATAGGATGTATATTGTGAGTGCTAATTGATAATTTCATAATTTTGCTTCTATTCTTTACTAATGTCTGAAGCAGTCACATAATTCACCACCAGACCTTTTATATAAATGTTAGCCACATGGCTTGGTACCTTTTATCAGTGAGGCATCCTCATCTTGCTTCCTCTGGGTCTGGATGACAACTAGACTCAGCCTTTCCTTTTCCTAGAATTCTCCTGTTCTCATCTCCCTGCCTCTACTTCCTGCCTGGTCACCCCACCTATACTTCCTGCCTGGTTACTGGCCAATCAGTTTTATTAAAACAAGTGACAAATCCTTACAAAGTACAAGACCATTGTCCCACAGCACATAAGGACATTGCCAGGCTTTGTAATGGTGACTGTGAGCTCATCCTCAGGAGAATCTGCTAACTTTTATAAAATGAAGATTAGCTGTTCGTTTCCATTTCAAATATTTTAAGCCCAAGATACCCTTTGGATCTGCTGTACAAAAGTCAGAATTCCTTGGTCCTGTTCTGGAGAATGACTTAGCATGTCCTCTGTATGAGAACTTGGAGACGCCCCTGCCCACTGACCTGAGTATCATGTACTTGTCTGGAAAACAGTCCTGTGCTGCTGACCTAAAACTGTGTACCTGCGTGGGAGGCAGTCCAGTCTTGAAGATGCTTTGCCTGTCACTTCAGTAATTGCTCATTCTGTGAATAAGGATGCCCAAGCTGTGAGTTTCCTTTCTTGATATATTAACACACTTTAGCTGCTATTCTTCTGTGCTGTTTGTTTGCACAGCTTAAAACATGCTTTTCCCACAGCGTGTAATTTTTCTATTTTAATTCACAAGAAAGAATGTAAATTTATTAGGAAAGCATGTGGAAACAATTCAAATCTTTGTCTTTAATGCCAGATATCAATCACATTGGAAATTACTAGATAATATCATAAATATGAAGTGCTTTCTAGCTCTCATGGCAGCATCAGTTCTATAGAAACCATGGTAAGTTATCAGCATTCCTGCATGAAGTCTATGCAATGCAGATTGCTTCCTTGTAGCGGCACAGCCAAATGTGTTATATGGCCATGAGCAACTTCTGCATATATCTTAAAATATAGCAGTCAATAATGCAAAGAAAACCAGCCTACAAATCACAACCCTAGAGAACCTAGTCAACAATGAGGACCCTAAGAGAGACATACATGGATCTAATCTACATGGGAACTAGAAAAAGACATGATCTCCTGAGTAAATTGGGAGCATGGGGATCATGGGAGAGGATTGAAGGGGAGGGGAAAGGAAGGGAAGAAAACAGAGAATAAATAATAAAATAATAAAAAATAATAAAAAAAGATACAGCAGGCATTGATGTCTTTTGTTCTTTTTGTTGCCTTTTATTTCATTTATTTTCCTGATTAGTCCTTATAGCTAGCATTTAATTATGTTTTAAAATAAGACTATCCAACCCTTTTGTATTCTTAAATAAATGTGATTTTTGAACTTCTTTTTAATGTATGTTTTGAAAGAAGTCTTAGTCTTTTCATACAAGAAGAGCAAGCCTGCCTCTCCCTGGCATCTTGTCTCTTCATGCCTCCTGTTCCCTACTACACATGGCCCTGGACACTTTCACATGCACCCAGCCTGAGATGTCAACTGTCATACTGTGATATAATCTGCCAATTGTGCCTCCAGAACTTTAAGCAAAAATGAATCTCCTTTGTTTATAAAGTTTTTTTAAGAAGAAATTTTTCACCTCACTGAGTATTTGGCAAGCTTTAATCATTACAAAATAACAAACAAATGTTCTCTGAATTAATCCAATAGATTAACTTTGATGTCCTTTGATATGCCCTGTTCACTCACTGTTTAATATTTAAAAACAAAACATAATTATGTGCCTGTCATTAAGCTAAGGATATTTTCTGATTCACTTTGAAACATGTAATTTTTGTATGTTTTGCCTAAAAAATAAAAGGACCCATTTTGTCAAACCCCAAGAACTTTGCACAAAGTTGATAAAAGAGCCAGATCAAATTTTGGTCATGATAATCTCCAACCATGTTTCTAGATGAAATGATTTTATTAGTGTGGGAATTCTCAGCTGAGTGTCAAGGAAAAGGTGGCAGGTATTCATAATTTAATTTGCTGTCAGGGTGAAAATACCCTCCACGTAATTATGGATGTATTAGCTCTATCTTTTAAATGACTTTAAGCAAATCCGTCACACCTGCTTCCTGTTCTAGCTATAAGCTACATTTTGGGTGGTAACATTGCTACCTCTTGCTGCCTATAGACTCTGCCATACAAAAACAACAAAGCAGTAAATAACAGCTTGCTTGAGCTTAATTGGATGCAAATGTGTGTTTGACTTAGGAAGAGCTACTGTGTACATCTTTTAAAAGAACCTTGACACCTGTGTGACATTGCCCTGCATGCTAACTACAATGCTCAATGACCATCAACTCTAAAATTAAATAAAACAGTTCAGAAAAAGTTTTCAGTTTTTGTATGCTACGTGCTCATTTGAAATTAATGTGTAAAAATTTATCAAATTAAGATCGTTTCACTTTATATTCTTCACTGTAAACTATCAAGTTCCTTAAGATAAAATCATGATTACGTTGCCCTTTGAAAATTAGTATCATTAGGGAAGACAGACTGCATTTTTTAGACTATTTTGAAATATTCAAATTCAAACAAGTATGGAATATTTTTTAAAAATCTTATAAAGTACCTAATGTACAATCAGTTTGAGAATTTTTACATAAAAATTCTTTACACTTAGAACATGAGAAACACAAGTTTTAATTGAAATTTTCCAAAGATGAGTTTGTAAATCTTCAAAATATACTCAGTTGCATGAGCACAATGATATCTCTAAAACAATGTAATATGCATTGTAATTATTTAGCATCCATAAGGCTGCACTCCTGAGTCCTAAAGGCAGGCACATGTGGGCGGACCCTTGGGAACAAGGGCCCGCATGACCCATGTGTGTGCATGCATGGTTACCGCCACCAAAGCCCTCGTGCACAGGTGTGGGTCGCCCACCATCTGCTTCACCAGCGGCTGACGCACTCATGCAACAACCCCATGCGCATGTGCAAGGCGTGGGTCGTCTGCCATCTGCGTGAACAGCATCTGACACACTCACGTAACCCCCCTGCGCACATGTGCAAGGCGTAGGGTCGCTCATCATCAGCGTCTGACATAGTCACATCTTCCCACTGTGCGCATGTGCTAGATAGCCTTTAAAAGCTGGACGTGCCATCTTCATGGCCTCTTCTTCCTCTTCCCCTGCACGTTTCCTTGGGCCCGGCCCGTGAGCCTTTCCTAACAAACTCCTAAGTGGGTTCATTCCCACTCGTGCCGGACATAACATGCATATTATGAAATTTATAATTTTTGAAGTTATGGTGTTCTATAATTCTAAATTTGGCCTTGGAACTATAGTATAATTGGACTTCTTTACTAGTATGTACAAGAAACTTTATTTTGTTATTTTTTAGTGTATTTTCTGAGTTTTAATCTGTGTCTTGCTCTTAATTCCATAGAATATGCCTCTAAACAGAGCCCAGGTTAACATGGACCTTGGAGATATGGTGGAAAAATGGAAGCTTGCAGATGCTTCAAGCATTGGATTTTTGTAAATGAAAAATAAATGATCTTCCAGCAACTCCAGTTATATATTCCTGCTTTATAATTCTGAAAATTTCAGGGTTTTAACCATACAATTCTGCTCTTCTCATGAGAACATAGATTCTGTGAATACATACACTTTCTTTTCACTTCTTTTCACCTTCTATGTGTTTATCCTCTAAGCAGAGTGAATAATGAACAATATAGTATTCTATATATGTTCTAGTGTTCCAAGAAAAAGCAGATGGCACGTGATGAGATAGAAAAGGCCACTGGTTAACAGCCATAGGTACACAATTACATAGTTACAATCTATTTGCTCAAAACACAATTTACGCAGCATACTTTATGATGAAAAACTTAAGTTTGTAGGGCCACCCTCATCTGGAGGAGCCGGAGTCAAACCACTTCCATTTTTCAGAGACGAAGTAATACAAGGAAGAAAACATTTCAAGATCTTACAGGAATAAACATCTCCCCCCAAACCAATAATGATCAGTGCTCCCTTCAACAGTTCAGGGACATCTCACAATCAGTGTTACCAAGAGCTTATTCAGGGAGATTGGTTTCAAAAGAATCCTTTGCTTTTAAGGTAAACATTACCCCTGAAGAAATGATCATAAGGACTGAGTTCAAAGAGTTATAAAAGATTCCTCCCAATTTAGTTTAAAAAATGAGGAAGCACCAAGAAGGGGTGGAGAGAAAACATACAAACAGGTCAAAAAGACATTCCAGAGATATTTTTATTTGTTTTTGGTGAATAATGTAGTTATTTATTCTGTCAGTAATCCTGCCAGCTCACTGTATGTGCTTCTGTTTACTCAGGATGGAGTCCTGGTTTGGCCTGCCATCTGCACAATACTGCAGAGGCCGGTAAACAAGAAACCTAAGCATTCTGTAAACTCCAAACAGTCCCCAGTGCTGCAGAGGCCAGTAAACAAGAAACCTAAGCATTCCATAAAATCCAAATCCTCAGGAGGGAAAAGTTCACAGTGCTCATAAAATTACACGCCCCACAAGTCATTTCTTTAGAAAAATCAAAGCGAATCAAAAAGGAGATAAAATAATTAGAAGGTGTATATAACAATCAAAGTCTAAAATACAACTGTGAGAGAGTTTGCTTTGTCTTCATTTCCAATACAATCTCCAAACACAAAACTACAAACTGAACTCAGCACAAACTTTTTCTGTTTTGCTCCTAGTGTTACCAACATTACTGTTGACCTCAGTCCCTTATAGCAAAGTAAGTGAGTAAAATATTCTATTAACAACTTAAGAATCAAGGGATTAAGATGAACAAGATTTAACAGCCATTTTGAAACAGGAATTGTGAAATTAATTTATAAATAGTATGAAACTCATTTCTTCCACAACAGAGTAAACAGGTCAACTGAATCACTGCTTGACAGAATTTAACTGCAAGTTATAGAGACAGGAATTATTTTTCACTGCTAGCAATTATCTGCGGCTTAGAAATTTGCAGAGTGTCTTAATGACCATGAAAGTATGAAGAACACAAAATTCAAACTGGTACACAGGCTCACAGTTAATCAGTTTTTGCTTAAGTTGCTAGCAAATTTCACTTTGAAACTAATCTTTTAAATTTTAATGTAATCCTGTATATGATGAGATCCCTCTTCTAATATAAAGAAATTTTGACGCTTCTTGTCAAGTTGGGAGTTTAGGCCCCAGCCCCTCACATCTATCCCAACCCCCAGGCCTGGTCTAGACTCCACATCCCAGCAGGCCAGGCTGTGATCCCTCCCTGGGTATTTAAGTGATCTCCCGAGAGAGGAACCCACGGCCCCTTTTCTTTCCTCATAGTGGTAGTGTTAGTGGCCTCCCAGTTCCTCCCCTCAGGGCCACCCGAGAGCACAGAACCCCCATTAAACCTGGATAGTTCTTAATTTGGCTTGTTTTGATTTGGCTTGATTGGGAATTTTGCGTCGGCGGGGAGCTCACATTAGGAAATATCCCTAACATTTTGGAGGTTCCACCAAGCTAGGGCAGGCCTTTCCACGCAGCTGGCCGCCTGTTGAAAGCCCCCTAGTCTCCACGCCACGCTTAAACTGGCTTCTGGGCTACAGTGGCTGCGTCTTGGTGAGTCCCTTTTCTTGTCTATGCTATAGGGTTTTGGGGGGACCCATTCGTACTTATTTTTGTCGTTTTTCGGATTCCTGCTGAAGTCATGAGCTCAGGCCAGGGGTCTGATTCCCAGCGGCTGTCAAACCTGCGGGACCAGGCTTGGCTGAGGCGGAGATCTGCTTGTCTCAGGACATCGGACATCCAATCTCCCGCAGCCCCATTTGGCTCTAAAAGCCACTTTGGCAGACGTGCTAAAGTAGACTTAGGTCACGTAGTTGGGCATAGACTCTAAAATGGACACTTACCGTTCAAAGCCATGTCTGCTGTTGCCCCTGTAAGCCTCTTACAAAAATCTTTTTAAATTGAGCATGTCTGATACAATTGAACAGAGCTTACATATATATGTCCATGGTTTTTGGTCTCTGCACTCTCACCCACACCTTAGTAGCCAGTGTCTCACAGCACCACACCTCCGGAGGCACTGGCCCCTCCCCCACTCCCTCAAGCCCGTACTTCCCAACCACCTCCTGTGGACCAACATTCTTTCCCCTCCCTTTCCCAATTCAGAGGTTCAAGATCAACTTCCACCTTTCCCTCCCCCTCCTACCTCACTGCTCCATTCCTGGACCCCCTCTGTGCACTTGGATAGCCCCTCCCAGGCTCCCTTTTCTCTTCCAAATCTCTCTCAGTTAGAAGAGTGGCTTGGTTCCTTTTCTACCAATCCTTCTGCTTACCCATTTTTTTCCTCAGTCAGTACCAAATATTAGTAAAGAGTTAAGAAAGGCTGAAGATGGTCTCCAAACTCCTACATGAAAATTGGTGAAAATGGCCTTTAAAGTTTTTAATGCCTGAGAGAATTCATCTGAGTCTTCCCGACAGAAAAAGCTACAAAAATCTGCAGACCCAGGCCTTACAGCTGCCCTAAGGTCACAGGAAGGGGGACAAGGGAAGCCAACCACAGGGCCCTATCAAGTGTGACCTAAATGGTCACGTGGCACGATATTGCACTACACCTGCTCCGAGGTTCTACCCTATCTACTAGCAACTTTGACACTTGAAATCACAATGCACCGGTGCGGGCTTGTCCTCTATGCCAAGCCATGGAGGTCCGGCCTCATCACTATCTGCAAGTGAAACTGTGCCAGGGCTGACACTGCCCAGACTTGGCATATCCCATAACCCTCTCTGAGCCTACAGGCAAGTGGTGGGTAAACCTATTTCTTTTATTCTCACTTGGGTCTTAAGTTCTTCTCACCAATTTCAGCTGGGGGGGGGGGTAGATGGGAACCGTTTCTCCCGACTTAAACTTTGCCACTACCCTGCATTCTTGCAGGACAATTTTTTCTCTCATTCTTTCTTAGCGATAAGGGGTTGCCCAGAACCTTTATTTGCCAATATCCTTAGCCGCTTCCCCAAAGCTTTCTTCTGTCCCTTTGAACCCCACCCATCTCCAAGATTCTATTTTACAGGTTCACTCCTTCTGCCAGATGTGTGCCCAGGCCAACCCACAAGGGACTCTCCACACCAGCGTCATGGTCACCAACTGGGCAAAGTTTGGCAGGATGGATAGAAGCGTTTCCCGTCTCCAGGGAAACGGCAGATGTGGAGCTTGTCTCAGAGGCTCAGCATCTCCTGGACAATGGGACTCAAGCAACAGCTGACCAAAGCTCTCCATTGAACTCAGGTTATCTTGGCCCTCACTTCAGGGCCACCCCACATTCCCCTATAGGCCTGAACCCTTTTGAGTTGCTTTATGGCGGTCTCTTTCTCCTTAACCATCACCTCCCAGTTCAAACTCCTCCACTGGCGGGGTACCTACCCTACCTCTCCCTTTAAAGTCCCTTCTCCTTTCACACGCTGACAGTTGTCTTCCTGCCACCACACCAATGGACCCCAATGCCCCTAAATGTGCCCCGCTCTCCCCAGGGGACAGAGTACTCCTCAAACAGTTAAATCCTAGGTCTCTCGAGCCTCAATGGACAGGACCTCACACGGTAATCCTCACCACCCCCTCAGCTGCCAAGTTCTTGGTACACCCATGCTGGTACCATCTCTCCAGGCTCAAGCAGGCGCCTACTCAAGACACTTGGTCTGTCCAGCAGACAGGACCTTCCATCCTCCAGTTTTTCAGGATGCCACAATGAAGGGCCTACCTGCTCCTTATTCTGGCATGTTAGACCCCGATTCTGGGGTGCTAACCCCTCAAACGTGCGCCCCAAAGACCACCAAGAACCACACCAACTGTTGCAAAAGCAAGAGGTATAATTTGACGTTTGCAAACGGGCTTCTGCTCCCCAGTAACTAGGGACTGAGCAGAGAGCCCCAAACAACAATTACAAGCGATATTTATAGGAAAAGATCTCAAGCATAGTATAGGGGTGATGGGGCATATAGTGATTGGCTATAAGTAACTGCTATATATCAATACAAGGTCATTTGGAGTTTAGCCAGTCCAAGCTCCTTCGATCCCCGGGAAAGGAGACCCACGGACGTTCTCACAGGATATCAACGGGTCCATCTGGACTCTATGGCTTGGTCAGTCTTGTTTAGATAAGCAGTTAATTGGAGTTGTTTACGACATCATCCTGTTCACCAAAAAGAGGCTTCATCTTGCTCATTAAAAGTTATTTATAACTTCATCCTGTTCTGCCAAGAAGGGGGTCTTGGGTGCAAAAGGTGAAGGACTCGCTAAGGAATTGAACGTATTGAACATAAGTATTTTTAACCCTTACAGGCACACTCATCTTTAGTGATAACAATTATTTTTCCTAGACACCTGCCTTCTCACCTCCCCCAAGGAACAGACACCTGCCATCTCTGGGATGACAGTTTATGGGATGCCTAACATGGACACGTACGTCTCCCCTTGCCCACGTCACGCTGTGCCTGCAGGAAGTAGCCAGATTCGAGTCTATGCCCCCTTTTTCCAAAGAGAGCCTAAATGTTTGTCATGATTACCACTCCAATTTTCTGTCACCCCTATATCCAAAGAGTCTGGAATGTCAAGTTGGGAGATTAGGCCCCAGCCCCACGCATCTATCCCAGCCCCCAGGCCTGGTCTGAACTCCAAATCCCAGCAGGCCACCCGAGAGTGCAGAACTCCCATTAAACCTGGATATTTCTTAATTTGGCTTGTTTTGATTCGGCTTGATTGGGAATTTTGCATCAGCAGGGAGCTTGCATTAGGAAATATTCCTAACACTACTGATGATATAAAAAATGAGAAAAGGAGGAAGAAGGTAATATCCTCTAATGTACAGTAGGGGTTTCTTCAAGCAATGAATAATAAAATAATTTCACCAGAAATTCAGGAGTAATAGAAAAATATTGCAAGAAGACAGTAATCAAAATTCTTTCCTGAAGTGGATTATATATGGTGGTGGCTTGAATAGGAATGGCCCAATGGGCTCATGTATTTGAATGCTTGGCCCATAGGTAGTGGCACTATCAAGTGGTGTGGTCCTCTCAGAGGAAGTGTGTCACTGTGGGGCAGTCACTGAGGTCTCACAGGCTCAAGTGACTCCTAGTGTGGCACACAGTCTTCACTTCTGCTACCTATGGATCAAGATGTAGAACTCTCAACTCTTCTAGCACCATGTCTGCCTGCATGCCATCCTGCTTCCCATGATGACGATAATGGGCTAAACCTCTGAATCATAAGCCAGCCCTAATTAAATGCTTTCCTTAAGAGTTGCTATGGTCATGGTGTCTCCTCACAGCAATAGAACCCTAAGACAAGTATTAAATGTGTTTATTCACCTTGCAAAATCACCCTTACTATAAGAGTAGCCTAAAAAGTAGACTTTTACCTAAAATGTGATGGAAACAGCATAGAAAGGAGATATCCTATAAACAGATGATTCAGATACCACATCTTGACTAGGTTTTACCATTGTTTCTAGGAACTTAGTATCTCCAAATGTGAAAAACCCTGAATATATAATAATTCATTCATTATTCATCTTAAACATGGGACTTTCTCTATGACATCCCAAAGGAGGCATTCACTTTCCTCACTTGAAAGCTTCTGAGAAGAAAATATGGTGATTTCTCCCTCCAGACTGATCCTGTCTATTCATATTTGTCTCTGTTGGTGCATTCTGCTTTCTAAGTTCTTTCTTTAATGAAAATTTAAGTTATGGTGTGAGTAGTCTCAATATCTAGCAGCAACACTCTCTCAAAGAAAAATGTGAACACCAATCTGGTCAGAGTCCTTTTGGTCTACAGCAGTGCCTTGCCTTCAAGATATGCTTGGACAATGGTGGCACAAAGCTTGGGAAATAACCAACAAATACCTGATTTGATTTAAGACCCAGTCCACAAGAATGGAACCCATATACTGCAGTGCATGGATAACTAATAATCTGAGACTACATTGCCCAGGGAACTAGGGTAAAACCAAATAAGAACAGTCTGAAAAAAGGGAAAAACACGTAGTGAGAAAATTACTATACTCATAGATCAGTGCCTTCCTTGTTCATCCATTGTCTTAGGTTTTTTTTATTTCTGTGAAGAGACAACATGATCATGGACAACTCTTACAAAAAAAAATATTTAATTAGTGTTGCTTGATTACAGCCCATTATCCTAATGACAGCATACATGTATGGTGGCAACAGGCAACAGAAAATCACTGAGACACTGGGTGGTATCCTGAGTATAGGAAACCTCAAAGCTTGCCCCACAGTGACACACTTCCCACTCCAACAAAGCCACACCTCTGAACAGCACCCCAAACTACCACAGCCTTCATCAGAGAGCTTCCTCCTAGGGCAGATCAGAACAAATATAGAGACCCACAGTCAGAGATTATACACAGAGCGAGAGTCCTCGGAAGACTCAGCCACAAATTGATTGTTTCCATCAAATCCCTCCTCTCAGAGCTCAGGAAACCCTGTGGAAGAGGAAATAGAAAGAGTGTAAGAGCCAGAGGAGATGGAGAACACCAAGAAAACCATGACCACAGAGTCTCACTAGTTTAGGATGGTGAATCCAATATGAGAGGTTCTGAATTCACCCTGCTTGCAATCTCTTTACTCACCCCCTTTCAAAGCATGTTTGGATTGCTATTGCTTATTTATTTATCTATTATGTTAGGAAATTTCAAATTTTTACTAGTATTTCCAACTCCAGTTCAGATTTAATAAATAAGAGTAAATAAGAGGGGTGATCAAAAAGAGGGTTTTGGGGGGTTCTTTGGGGTTTTTGTTTGTTTTCCTCCTATGGGAAGAAAATAAATATGACTTATGAGTTCAAATGTGAAAAAATAGTAGTATTAACTACATTTTTACAGTTGGTTTTATGTGTCATTTAGTTGACTCAGCAGATGTGTATTGACACTTGCTTCCACCACCATCACTACCATCTGTGGTCTTCATACACAGGACTACAAGAAAAGGCAAAGGTGCTTTGCCTTTCTAAAGATTTCCTAAGTCTGGAGATCCATTCCTGTCTACACCATCACCACATCCTCCATGTAACAGCCACAGCCCCATCACTGAAAACAAGCTGCTTCTCTTCATGAGGGATCTGGCTGTTCCTCCTCATGCTTAAACTTGCTTTCTGAGCATACAGAGACATGACTTCCTCAGACAAATATGTCCCAAATCCACATCCTAAAAATGTCTTAATAGAATAACAGTCTCTGTTATGCTATTATTTGATCAAAAAAATATTTCCCTCTATTGTATCATTAATCTTGACCTGGCTAGGAACTTACTAGCTAGCTCCATCAAGGAAAATGTTCTAAAAAAGTATAAGGAGAACTCATGATAAAAGGCATTTCCTTCCTTATCTGCACTATACATCCTTAACGTGACCAGGATACATTACTTTTATCTACCTTCATCTCCAAATACTCCTATAGAAAGAATAATAATGAAGAGGAGGCTGAAATAGTTATTATGTACAATCTCCTCTTGGAAAGTAAAGGAATCATTTCCACAGGAAACCATTACCATGAATCTACTTTGAAGTCCAACATTCATCATCATTGATAATCATAAGCTACTTCAAAAGCATATACTCTCTTTCTCATGAATATCAATAGATTGGATTTTTAAAAAAATGTGTTAATCACATATTCTGAATATACTGATGAATTTCCCACTGCCTTTGGCATCAAATTTGTCAAAAAGAAGATGGGGTTATTGCCAGTTATATCCTGGAAATTAATATATAAATAAATGTCTCTGAAGAATTTCTCAATATATGAGTCAATGTTTTAAAGAAAGCTCAATCCAAAAGCAGACAAAATTATACATGTACACACATGGAGGTAGAGGCATAGACACAGAGAGAAACAGAAATAAAAAAAATAACTGTACCTGTATGTAACAAGCCAGCTTTTAGAAATAATTATTCACAATGTTGCTAAAAAAATTGTTTAAAAAAAAGAAAGCTTTGTAATCTCATTAAGTCCTCATGGCATTCCTCTGAGGAAAGATGGGCAGATGTGCTCTTCTTAGTTTACAAGCAAGGACAATTAATTTCATGGAGGCTGAATTACTCTCCTTAGTTCATGAAATTAATTGGTCTGGGAGGGGAAAGGTTGGGCCTTAGAATGAAAACAATTTCAGACAGTGTTGGAGAGAGTCTTATGACAGGGCCTTGAGAGAGAATCCACAAAATCACTGAATAAATAATATATTATTGATGTATTTCCTTTTTGTTGGATCTTACTTACTTGCTACGGTGACATGGGTTGGATCTAGTATGTCCCCCGGGCTTTTTCCCCAGGGCAACCCAATTGTTAAGTGGTGAGAAATCTAAGGGAGCTTTTAATTCACTGACTCTTTCTCTAATGTGAAACTAGGGTGAGAAACACTTCTCTCTCTCTCTCTCTCTCTCTCTCTCTCTCTCTCTCTCTCTCTCTGCTGTCTCTGTGTGTGTGTGTGTGTGTTCTGTCTCTTTGTCTTACTCTCTTCTCTCCTTCCTCTTTTCCCTATTTTCCAGCCTGCTATGCAGCAAATGGTGTTTTTCTACAACAGCTTCCTATTACAAGTACTAGGAACCAAACACTTAAAGCATGATAGCTGCTTACTCAGGATAAAATCTTCAAGCTAATCCAAAATGTATCACCTTTCTTCACCAGATGATAACCTCATGCATTTGGCTTGAGAACAAGCATTTGACTCATACATACAGAACTATAGCCCTGGGTACAAAAATGGCACAGACATCGATGTAACCAGCCACTTTCTGACTGATAAGGCAATCTCAACAGAAGGAAATGCCTGGTACTGTGAATCTAACAGAAAATAAAATCACAGCTGAAGAGCTCCGAGCCCCCAGTAGTAAATCACTACTATTATTCTAGTAAATGAGCAAAGTAACAAATATCCCTCCTCCAAATAGTGGTTTTATATGCATAGGTTAGTCCAGATCTCTTTTTATTGCTTGGCATTTGATTCAGAAGCTTACAGCTGATCCAAAGAGAATAAGTGTATGTGGAGAGCTCAACAATAAATGGGATAACTGTATACACCCCACCCAAGGCGCAGTGAGTATCTAGGAAGAGGGAGTGCAAAGAATACAAAAGTCAGAGATTGGGGAGAGCTGATGCTAAATGGTATCTTATGGATATGACAAGACTTTTAGCTCATAAATGCACAGCAGTGGTGGTTGCTTACATGAGGTCTATATAAGATCAAGCCATTCAGCATTGGAACTTAATAGCTGTTAGGAATTGCTGACTTCTGAGCAAGAGGGAATCAGTTTTCCTTAAGCGTGTAGTCTACAGGAGGTCAAGCATCCCCTAGGGAACCACTGCCTATTGCTGTGAGCCTTTAGTGTACTTCTTCATGTTGTGGTGATCCCCAACCATACAACTATTTTTGTTGTTGCTTCATAACTGTAATTTTACTGCTGTTGTGAGTTGTAATGCAAATATCTGTGTTTTCCAACAGTCTTAGGCAATCCCTGTGGAAAGGTTGTTTGATACCTCCACAGACAGAGAAAGGAGTTGCCACCCACAATTTGAGAACCCCTGCAAGTAGATAGCTGCATAACCAGGAGTTTGGGGCAGGCAAATTTAACTTCGTAAATTATTTTTAAAAATAAGAAGTATTCTGTTCTAGTAAAATGGTAATGATGGTTCTCTTCTAAAAATCCATGATCTCATTGGTAGTTGGGTAGGTTTCTGTTGTCTGAGGTTTTTGGTCCTGACCGGTTCCCACAATCATTAAGTCCCCAAAAAATCACACAGAGGTCTACATTAGTTATAAACTGATTGGCCCATTAGCTCAGGCTTTTTATTAACTCTTATAACTTATATTAGCCCATTATTCTAGTATATGTTAGTCACATGGCTAGGTACCTTTTTCAGCGAGGCAGTCACATCTTGCTTCTGTGGCTGGGAAATGACTGCAGAGGAATGGGCTTCTTCCTGTTCTCACTGCCCCACCTCTACTTCCTGTCTGGTTTTCCCGTCTATACTTCCTGCCTGGCTACTGGCCAATCAGTGTTTATTTAAAACATAATTGACAGAATACAGAATAGTCCCACACCAGGTTTCTATTATCAGAAATGATTTACCTCCTGCTGAGTAAACTTTTTTTTTCTTTCTTTCTTTTTTTATTTCATTGCATTGGTGTTTTTGCCTGCATGGATGTTTGTGTGAGGGTATTGGTTCTTCTGCAACTGGAGTTACAGACAGCTTGAATTGCCATGTGGGTACTGGGAATTTCAAGCAGATCCTCTGGATGAGCAACCAGTGCTCTTAACCACTGAGCCATCTCTCCAGCCCCTATTGAGTGAGCTTTAAGTCCACTTTAGTAGCTGTTGGTTAGTGCCAAGGTATGAGTGATATGGGAGGTCCTTCTGTCTTGGTTAATAAATAAAAAGCCTGCCTTGGCCTGTTGATAGGACAGAACTTAGGTAGGTAGGCAAGACAAACTGAATGCGGGGAGAAAGAAGGGTAGAGTCAGAGAGAGACAGCATGGATCCACTGCCAGAGTCAGAAGCAGATCCTTGCTGGTAAGCCACAACCATGTGGCGATACACAGATTTATAGAAATGTGTTAAATTAAGATGTAAGAGTTAGCCAATCAGAAGCTAGAGCTAATGGGCCAAGCAGTGATTTAATTAATATGGTTTCTGTGTGATTATTTTGGGGCTAAGCTAACTAGGACTGCCAGGGCAAACAAGTGGCTCCTCCTTCTACAGATTGATGCTCCAATGTATGTTAGCTAAATCCATGTAAAACCTGAGAGGGCTTACAAAGGAATTCTTAAAAATAATAATAATAATAAATTTTTAAAAAGTACAGAGTTTAACACTGGTACCATGCTGCAGAGAGATTTTCCTGATTCAGCCATAGCAGGAAAAAAGCTGCAGCCATTTTAAAATGCCAGTTTTCTGGGCTATGCTGCTAGTGCAACCTCTGGCTCTTTCAGGAGACAGAATTTAGATGGGGTTTGTGAGTAGACTGCTGCAGCTTGCTTAATGGTGGCATGGACCAGATGTTTGACGAGAGATGGGGCACTGTGCATGTCTCTCAGAGGCAGTGAGCCACTCCACCATGCTGGACTGTGCAGATAGACCAGGAAGTACCACAAATATCATATTAATAGTGCAGCTTAAGTTTTAGACTGGGCAGGAAAACAGGTGGTACTATATTAACCCTAAAAATGGTGCAGCTGAAGTTTTTAAGAAGTGCTTAGCATTTTAAGAAGTGCTCCTGGACAGTAAAGAATTACAGATTCACAATAAGACAGATTCAGACATAAAAGAACTCTAAATGGGGGGTCACAGTGTTGGATAAATGTACATAGGCTTGGAAGAGAGAAGAAAGAGTATAGAGGGTCATAAAATAAAGTTAATGCTTTAAAAAAAAAGTTAAGTCTTTAAAGAGACAGTACAGATAATCATAGATTAAAGGGAGTAAAGAAAAATAAGCCATGTAAAATGGAAAATTCACAGACTCTGGATTATGTATATTACTGTGTTGTCTTTGAATTTTTTGACTGTGAAGGAGCTAAATACAGAGAGACATTTCATTGTATGGGCTGCTAAACTAAACCAGAATGTATATTATAAAGGTATCATGATTTACAAATTAGGGTGTAAGGATATGTTGCTTTGGAAAAGAGGTTCTTCTTTTGTTTTCACAGATGAGAACCTGTGGATTACCTCTAGTCCAATACGGTTAGATAGGGAACACCCTCTGAAAGGTTGCCATGAACACCCTCAAGAAAATAATTTGCCCAACTGCTGACTGAGATGAACCTAGCATACAGTATACACCATGAAAGACTATTTTAACAGGGGCCCAAACAGCAGGAAGTACTATGGACATAACTACGCCCATATTCCCAAATATTGTCTATAAATTTTTTTTGCATTTAAAGGGAGATATACTATAGAGATTTGCATTTGTATGGATTTTGGTTTATTGATACAAATTTAAGTTCGATTTTGTTATATGTATATATATTTCTGCTCTTGATTGGGGTATTGTGAGTGTGTAGTTCATTTAAAAATGTAATGGATAATTAAGAAATATAGGTTAATAGATAATCATCTATAATAGTCAAGCTTGTAGTCATGTTAGTTAGATGTTTAGAGATATATTTTCTACATGTTTAGAGATATATTTCAGTTAGATAAGTATTCTTCAGATGATTTAGAGACCTTCAGAATACGGCATTTAAAATGTTTGAATAACTTAGGACTTTTCATGATGGTGAGACACGTCTGCTCCTGGCAATACCAATTACTTCAAGAGGATTATGGGCATTGAAGAGGCTCCTTAGCCATTTGGGCAAGAAATTGCTCTTGCCTGGATTGCTTCACTGGACTTGCAGTACCCGCAAAGAGATGACTGCTAAACTTGCCTAAAGGTAAGATGATCCTTCAGGGTTCCTGCTTCATGAAAGAGTCTGTGAGACATTCTGCAGGACAGAGAAGAAAGTGACTGAACTGTTTTTGAAATTTCCTGCTTCATGAAAAAGTCTGCTGGATGCTATGGGCCTGTAGACTGAAGATGGATGCCCCAATGGTACAGAAGAATTTTGGGTAACTGTCCAGGCAGCGAGATGTCTCTGTCAATTCTAGAGTTTTAGAAGTTGTTTATAATGCACTTCCTGTTTACTTAGGTAATATTATATCCTTCTGGAATCTTTGCTGGAGTTGAAGAATTTACAGTTATAGTTTTCCTTCATTATGATAAAAGATAAAGTAGATACAAATATTGTAACTGTAATTCTTGATTGATACCTGTTATATGTAATTTTACTATGTTAAAGTTAAAACCTTCCTTTTGTTTAAACAGAAAAAGGGAAATGATGTGGGAGGCCCTTCTGTCTTGGTTAATAAATAAAGAAACTACCTTGGCCTGTTGATAGAGCAAAACTTAAGTAGGCGGGGAAAACTAAACTGAATGCTGAGAAGAAGGCAGAGGTATGGAGAAGCCACATAGCCACAGCTGGAGACAGAGACACTAAAATTTTACTGGTATGGCACGACCTCATGGTGATGCACAGATTAATGGAAATGGGTTAAATTAAGATGTAAGAGTTAGCAAATAAGAAGCTAGAGCTAATGGGCCAAGCAGTAATTTAAATAATATGGTTTCTATGTGATTATTTCGGGAGTCTGAGCAGCTGGGAATGAAACAAGAAGTGGCCTCCTTTCAATATATGTGTGTGTGTTTGTGTGTGTGTACGCGTGTGCGTATAACAAGGTCATCAATTTGGGAGGAAGTGAGATGAGGAAGGTCATGGGAAATAACATATGAGGAATTGGAGGGAAGAAATGGAAAGAGGAGTGATGTTATTATATTTTAATAGAAGTAATAATAATAATAATATTTTAAAACAAAAAGTTGAGAGAAATGGAGAGGAGTGGATCTATGAGAATTTGGAGATATTAGTGGGGGTAAAAAAATTATAAAAATGCATTTTATGACATTATCAAGTAATTAATAAAATTATTGTATTAAAAATTGCAACAGAAAATAAATCTTGTAAGAAATCTTAAAACAAACAATAACAAAAATAACAATGGTGAATTTACTTGCTTTCAAGTAGATTTTATTTTACATTGTTAATACATAAATACAGAATGCTGTGTTCAATTATATTATTTGTATTATTAAAGAAAATGAAAAACAGAAATGGCAAGCCATAGAGCTAGGGTAGTTGAGTAGACATGCTGTTTTGGAATGATCCATTGAAGTGTAAGTCTGGGAATCTGAAAAGAAGGATCTGTTTGATATGATATGAACAGCAGCCCAAGGAAGAGTCTAGAGGTCATAAGGCAAAAGGTCACTGGGGAGTTGCAGACACAGACAAGAGATGGAGGGACTAATGACTAGTGTTGGCATAGACATGATGAAGCAAAGGATGCCTACCATCTAGGTACAGTAGGAGCTGGCTGAAGACTGGGAGGATATAGTCATCTTGTGGATGGACATATATAGGGGAGTGTTGGCAAAGGGCTTCCTGATAGCAAATGTGGTTTCATTTTGAGGCAAGACCTAGGTGTGAGGCTGAAATACAGTGACACTATCTCACTCAAAAAGAAAACTGGTATACTTCTAGAGGCTTGAAATGCTTCGTTTTAATAATTTGATGGCTTTGTGAGAGCCATAATTTCATAAGTCTTTCAGTTCCACAGAGATTTCAACTCATTTATCTCCTTCAAAGAGATCTTAAATTGTATCAAGGGGAGTTTTAGTCAGAAAGGATCATTTAGAAAGCAAGTAATGAAGCGGCAATAATTAAACTTTTCCCTTCTGGGCTGGAGATTGGAGGTTGAGGTGAAGAAAATGAATTCTCAATATCTTCACATGCACAAAAATCACATTTGAGAAGAAGGCATGGGGATCAGTAATCAGTGTAATAAATTGTGAATTGTGGTCCTTTCAATACTTTCATTGATGTTTTAAAAGTTTTCTTTTCTATAAAATATGAGAAAAAGTTTCTGAGTTTACCTAATTTATCTAATTAAGAAACAATTTATTTTTTTCCTCTGGAATTCCATATGAGTGAACAAAGAAGGTTAGTGAATATTATAATAACAAACTCTTCAATTTCACACAAAACAAGATGCAACACAATGTTAAGTCCTATTTTTTAAGAGTATTCAAAATCAAAAGGACAGCACACATTAACCACTAAAACATCGCAAGAAAAGTCCTGGTATCACTCATTTCTCATTATTTTCCATAATTGGAAAATATAAAAATTTTCACTCTCCTCAACACTGATGTTGTAGTAAAATGTCAAGATATGTCAATTTTATCTTTGCTGCAACCAAATACATGACAGAAAACAACTTAATCCATGAAAGGTTTACTTTGACTCAGTTCTGAGGGATAAAGATGATGATGGCTGGGAAGGAATGGCAGCCATCCTTAGTCCATGAGAGAGGCTTAGTCCATGAGACAGATGGGGAAGCTAAGAACACAGAAACCTAGTGCTACGATGCTTGGATGTCTTTTCCGTTTGTATTTAGTCTGAGTCTCCAGCCCATGGAATGGCACTGTCTGTATCTAGGATGAGTCTTCCTTCCTCAGTCCTTTTTGAAAATGATCTCACAAACATTCCCAGAGGTTCTTGCCTAAAGGATTCTAAATCCAGCCAAGTTGACAATGGGTTTAACCACCATTAATGGTTCATGCAAAGCCAGTGTTGTAAGTGGAAATCAATCAACAACGGGACTGATTCCTCCTTACTTCATAAGTAATACATCAATGGAAAGACCTCTGATAGGCCATTTTAGTGGCACAGACTTGGAAATGTCATATCTCACAGACTCATTTCATCCACTCAAAAAGAAATCAGAATGATATTTATTTAAAAGGAGTTGTATAAAGAACTGGCAAGATGGTTCAGTGGACAAAAGCACAAAACTTAAATTCTGAAAATCCCTGGGACTCACATGGCTTCCAAGGTTGCTTTCTGACTCCCATACATGCACCATTACATATGCCCTCCAAAAATCAGTAAAAAAAAATTAAAGGTTATACAAATTTGTGCATTATTGGTGTTCCTTATATGTCATCTCTTTTACCTTTTTGATTTTTCAACAAAATACTTCCTTCATAGTAGTAAATACAGGTGAGTACACATGTCTATTTCATTCATGGGTATCTGTTGCTCAAGGCTAATGTGTTTCAACAGTTTGCTCTCATCTGGACATGCATGTTTGAGCAGATGCAGGACCACATGTTTATGCAAGAAGGGCTTAGGGGCTATTACCTGGCCAGAATTACAGTGCAATCTTCCTACTATCTACTGCTAACTTGACAAAACTACAGAAAGCTGCCTCCACGTCACCACTCTGGACACCAGCTGCTCATGCAGCCACGCTCTCTCTGCCATGACAAGATGGTGCCTCCCCTCATTGCATCACTCTTTAGTTGTTTCTGGCATGTATTTTTATTATATAAAGTCATATATCTTTATCTTTCTTCTTTACTTCATGTTTAAGGAAAAGTGTCCTTCACCCAAAGTCCATCCTTCTATATGTCTTTCCCACACCATTTAAAAACATTTCTGACATGGAATGCTTATCAGTTTGATTCTGTGGTCTCTCACTATTACTTTAAAGTTGTTTTTTTAATTTATCAGTCCATTATACATTTTAAAATAGAACAGGCTAATTTTATGGTATCTATCAAATATATTTATATAACTATATATACTTAAGTTAAATGTATGATGTTAGCAAAAATAAGAAATTCTGGTAAAGAAAAATATATAGAACATGGAAAAACAAGACAAAAATTTAAGACCTCAGCAATATTGGTATCTCTAACTCTTTTAATTAAAAAACAAGAGGACAAGGGCTAGACATAAGTACAATAATTCAGATATAGGAAAATACATAAAACCAATAAACATCTTTCTTAGAAATAGACTTCCAATTTGAGCAAGATTTTAATTGGTTCTTCAACTTGATCTGTTATACTTTCATAATTATAAAAATATATTCAATATAATATTATTGTTCACAAAGCATTATGAATTTTTTGAAATAGAAGTACAGATTACAAATCAAAAATCACAGTTTGTGCTTCATCCTATAGGAACTGATATCAGGTGTGAATCTGTGCTGGGAATAGGTCAAGAAAAGACTCATGGAGTCTGAGAGGAAAGTCCATTGTCAGGAAACCCAGAATCACATCACTTGTTTGTATTTGAATTTCATCTGAGCAGAGAAATAGTTAAATTTGTTAAATGTTGTAATGAGGGGATCGGGCTGTGTTCCCGGCGTCGGGCCCCTTTGTTCTGTCCCACCCGGCTCCTGGTGTGTACCCGAAATAATTACACGGAAACTGTATTTATTGAAATACTGCCTGGCCCACTAGCTCTAGCCTCTTATTGGCTAACTCTCACATATTTGTTTAACCCATTTCTAATAATCTGTGTGTCACCACGAGTTGTGGCTTACCGGCATGAGTCTAACCAGTGTCCATCTTGTGCTGGAGAAGCATGGCGTCTGCTCTACTGCCTTCTCTCTCACAGCATTCCCTTCTGTCTACTCCGCCCACCTAAGGGCTGTCCTACCAAAAGGCCAAGGCAGTTTTCTTTATTTAACCAATGAGGGCAATATACAAACAGAAGACCCTCCTACACCAGTTAAAAATCTGAAGTTTATATCTCAGCAGTCATGAAACCATGAATGAGATTAAGCTTTCCACCTTTGAATTTGGCCATATCCCTACTACGTATTTTCATAACTTTATATCCATCATTTTATGATCTCAACTCAATGAACTATCCCTTACTTATTAGATGGAAATACAATGAAGGTTACATCATGACACTCCTTAAGTTTAGCTGTTCCATGACAGATGTCTAATAAAGAAGAAGGCCGTGTCCCACACCTGGGAGCCATTCATCACCTCTTCTGTCTGGAGGAGACTTCCTCTTGAAAACTGAAAATTCTGAGAATGCCACATGTTGAGGACCATCTGCTCACAGGCCTGGTAAATTGTTGTCCAAAGTAAAGAGCTGTGTGGTTTCCATCCAGCAAACCATGAATAGCTCAGGGATTATTTTTTTCAATTTATTTTTCTTTACCCAAGTATCTGCCAACAACACTTTGGAGTCTACAAATGTCACACAATAAACACGGAATAATAACAAATGAAAATTTTTCACATATCTGCCAAATTTCAGTTTTAACTTGGAAAAGCTGCCAAAGCTTTCTCTGCTCTAGGACTTACTACTTTCTAAGCATTCTTTCTTGCCATTGTCCCTAGAAAATAGCATTCCATTGAATGAAACTCCCTCTTCAGGGACAGGCAAGCATGTGAAACTGGAGGAATGCATGCAGCGCTTCCCAGACTAAGCAAAAAGCCACTGTAGTTTTTCATTTCCTCAGAGCATTAAGAAAAATTAAATGTTTTTGTACCTCTAGGAACTCACAACATTGCAAAACCAATTTAATTTGATCACTAGTCTTAATCCCCAAGTTAAAATAAAATGCACTATGTATTTAACTGTAGATATGCTATTAAACAATATAAGGGACATTTACAAACTGGAAGGGATACGATGGGGCAAGGAAACTCTTTCCAACCTTCATTTGAGTTTCACGTTATTATTTGAGCAAAACTGCTTAGCACAACAAGTCCTTATGAAGTAATTTAAATGTACTTTGAACTGGAATTTTAATATAAAGGTGTGATGATTCCTTTCAAACTCTCTAAGTTTGTCAAAAAAAAAACCCACGAAATAGGGGCCAATACTTATATCCCATAAAGGAGACAGAGCTATATCATAGACCAGGGAAGGCATCTTAGATGTCATGGACTATAACTAAACCTGCAAACTGTACTGTAGTACAGAGAGCATTAATGCTGCAATCCTAGGAGGAATTAATGACACAAATTATAGTTTTATAATTGATATAAAATTGGAAAGGCCTGATCATTCACAGAGTAATCTAAGCACAGTAATTAACACATTTCAGATTCCTGAACTTTTTGTGTCCTTCTCTCATCTTCAGGAAACAGTAGAATGTACATTTAGTCTTTAAAAAAAATGTTATCTGGTATTGGATAACAAATTATAATTTCCATGTTTTTAAATACATACAATTAAAATGTTATTTGGGAGGGTTTTAATCACTACACAGTTTGTGGGCTATGGTTTTACATTCCAAAGATAAAACGAATGGGAATGAGGTAGAGGAGGTTGTCACTCTTTAGGATTCAATGTCAGGAAGAGGTAATGGAGACCATGAACCTTCTCTTTTCTTCATTCCCTAAGAACTCTGCTGTAGTCTCCCCAGTGATGAAGTACTCTGCCATAACTTATGGAGAGTGGATGAAGTTCTCAGTGAATGTGTGGTTGTCGCTGAGAACAGGCATGTCAAGGACATCAATGTCTTGGATTCCCTAAGAACTCTGCTGTGGTCTCCCCAGTGATGAAGGATTCTGCCATAACTTATAGAGAGTGGATGAAGTTCTCAGTGAATGTGTGTGATTGTGCTGAGCACGGCCATGTCAAGGACATCAATGTCTCGGATTCATGGGCATGGCAAAGCCTTCCTCTGGAGGCTGACACACAGTTGACCTGTTGCTGAAAACAGTATTACAGAAACTACTGACCAGCTTCCTCATCTTGAATGATGACATGCTAGCACCACCTAGAGTTGGCTTTCCAACAGAGTACCCCTTACCTATACAATACTAGATAGCCTGCATTCTTATTCATGCTGTATAGTAAATGCAGCATTTCCAGATCTCCTCTGGCATATTTCATCCAACTACACTGCCCACCTGATCTCAGATTTATGTTAATTTTGCCTGTCTTCCTTTTTGTTGATTTTTTAATTATTGATTTTACTTTTGAGACTATATTATAGTTATATAGTTTTTCATTTCTCCATACTCCCTACCAACTCTCTGATATGCCCTTCCATGCTCTTTCAAATTCAAGCTCTATTGGATCAACAGTAGTTGTTATATCCCCCATAGAAACATGTGTTTAAATGTTTGGTCATGGGGGTGGCACCATTAGGAGGTGTGGCTTTATTGGAGCAGGAAGTATGTCACTGTGGAGGCAGGCTTTGAGGTCTCCTATACTCACATGCTCAGTGTGATACGCTGTTGCTTCTGATGCCTGTGGATCAAGACATAGAGCTCTCAATTCCTCCACCATAACCATGTCTGCCTACATCCCTCCATGAAGATAATAAAATAAACCTCTGAACTATAAACGAACCCCAATCAAATGTTTTCCTTTCATAAGAGTTGCCATGGTCATGGTGTCTCTTCACAGCAATAGAAACCCTAATCAAGACAAAAGTTGGTACCAGGGACTGGGGTATTGTTGATAGGCTGACCATGATTTTTTCTCAGAGGAATTGGTACTTTGCTATTTGGGGTTAGAAAAGCAGTTGAATGCTTTATAGGCTGCCCAATGGGCCATATTAGTAGAGGCATGGAAGAAAATGGTGCTGATAATGATTTGAACTGCTAGAGGTTTCAGAGGAGAAGAATTTTAGTATGTTGCCTTGTGATACTTTGATAGAAAATGTGGCTGATTTTTGCCATTATATGAAAAGTTTGCCAGAGCCTAAAGTGAAAAGTTTTGAATTAATTCCATTGGCAGAAGAAATCTCAAATTGGCAGAGCCTAGTATAGACTCTGTTGTGTCAACTCTGATGAGAATTTATAATGAAAAGGAACAAGCTTGGAAAGTAAAAATACAAAATGTAAAATTTGAGGAGAAAAGGAGTACCAGGAAATAGAAAGGAGCTAAATCCTGTGTTCAAGGAGAGAAGCAGATGTAGAAATAGAGTGAAAGATTACTCAGGGCAAGATTCCATCTATCCAAGTTTCCAACTTGTGAAAGTAATTAAAGAAAAGTGAAAAGTAATTAAAGAAAAGCTTAGGGTTAGGTGTGGTATTGCACACCTTTAATCCCAGCACTCCAGAGCCAAAGGCAGGCAGATCTCTGAGTGTAAAGCCTGCCTTGTCTACAGATCCAATGTCAGGACAGCCAGAATTAGACAGCAAAAGAAATCATTGAAAACAGAAAGTTGGTAAAGATGTAATTCAACAGGGGGTGTGTTGCAGCCCCAGCAAGAAGCAGAACTTGGTTGCTTAGGCCATGTGGTTCTGGCTTCAGTGTCAAGGGTATAAGTAAGGGGTTGTGGAATCTCCATCCAATGCTAAGGAAAACCACTGAGGTCAGGAATAAAGCAGGCCCACTCCTCATACTACAGTTTGGTGCTCCAACGTGATGGACTAAATCCACTTAAAAACCTGAGAGGGCTTAAAAAGAGAGAGAGAGAGTTTAACACAGCTTTTTGTTGTTTGCTGGTGGCATGCCACAAAGAGAATTTCCTGACTCAGAAGCCATAAAAAAAGCCACGTGGTTTTAAAACGCGGCTTCCTCGGCTGTGCCACCAGCATGAACTCCAGCTATGAAGCATTTCAATGGCTTTTGTGGGACTAGATGTTTGTGTGCCCACTAGAGATTGGGGGAAAAAAGTACTCTGAGAGCATGCCAATGGCTCTACACTCCCCGCCTGGGCAGACAGCAAGATCAGGCTTAGGCAGGCGGGAGAGTATGGCAGATTTCTGCAGCCATATGCAGAGATGTTTCCAGGCTGTGCAGTGTTCTGAGTGGGCACACAAACAAAAAAAAAGTGAGATTTGGCTGTAACTCAGAAAGAAAGAGTTTATGTGCTGCATGCTCATTCTCAGAGTTAAAGTGCTGAGTGTGGCTCCTACCTGGTGACCCCAGAGCTAGCAGAAATGGTATGTTCACCATTTTGAAATTGGAGAGATGTGGAGCCAACATCCAGAGCAGCCACAACCAAGCTGCTTAACATTTTAAAAGCTCTTCAAGATAGTAAAAATTAAAGACAATGTAATAAGACAGATTCAGACATAAAAGACCTCTAAATGGGTCATAATGATAGATAAGCATACATAGATTTGTGAGAGAAAACAAAAAGAGTATATAGTCATAAAATAAAGGTAATGCTTTAAAAAAGGGTAAAGTCTTTAAAGAGACAAATAAAGTCATAAAAAAGCCATGTAAAAATGGAAACTTCACAGACTGTCTGGATTGTGTGTATTATTGTGTATTTTTTTAATTTTTTGACTGTGAAAGAGCTAAGTACAAAAACATATTTCATTGTATGGGCTAAGCTAAACCACCATGTATATCATAAAGGTATCTTCATTTCAAAATTTGGGTCTAAGGATATGATGCTTTGGAAAAGAGGTTCTTTTGTTTTCACAGAAGATGAGACCCTGTGGATTGCTTCTAGACCAATATGGTATGATAGACCATGCCCTCCTGAAAGGTTGCTGTTATCACCCTCAAAAAATTACTTTGCTCAACTGCTGACTAAGAGGAACTTAGCAAACAGAATACACCATGAAAGACCTGAATAACAGCAACCCCCATATAGCACGAAACAGTTTGGAGAGAAATAACTATGCCCATATTCCCAAATATTGTTTGTAAATGTTTGCTTACATTTAAAGGGGGATATGATATAGATATGAATAGTTTTCATTGGTATAAATCTTGATTTATTGATACAAGTTTAAGGTCAATTTTGTTATATGTATTTCTGATCTTGATTAAGGTATTGTGATTTTGTAGTTCATTAAAAAATATAATGTATAATTAGGAAATATAGGTTGTTAAAGGGTAATCATCTATAATAGTCAAGTTTGTAGTCATGTTAGATTTTCTAGATGTATAGAGAAAAATTTCAGTTAGATAGATATTCTTCATATCTTTCAAAGACTACAGAATATGGCATTTAAAATGTTATTTTATATTTATATGTTTTTATATTTTATTTTTAAATGTTTTAATAACTTAGGACTTTTCATGATGGTGAGACACGTCTGCTCCTGGCAGTACCAATTACTTCAAGAGGATTATGGGCATTGAAGAGGCTCCTTAGCCATTTGGGCAAGAAATTGCTCTTGCCTGGATTGCTTTGCTGGACTTGCAGTACCCGCAAAGAGATGACCGCTGAACTTGCCTAAAGGTGAGATGATCCTTCGGGGTTCCTGCTTCATGAAAGAGTCTATGAGACATTCTGCAGGACACAGAAGAAAGTGACTGAACTGTCTTTGAAATTTCTTGCTTCGTGGAAAAGTCTGCTGGATGCTATGGGCCTGTAGACTGAAGATGGATGCCCCAATGGTACAGAATAACTTTGGGTGACTGTACAAGCAATGAGATGTCTCTGTCATTTCTAGAGTTTTGGAAGTTGCTTATTTATTGTTTACTCAGGTAATATTATATCCTTCTGGAGTCTTTGATGGAGTTGAAGAATGAATAGTTATTATTATAGTTTTCCATTGTTATGATAAAAGCTAAAATAGATCTAAATATTGTAACTGTGATTCTTGCTTGATAACTGTTTTGTTATATGTAATTTTACTATGTTAAAGTTTTCACTTCTTTTTTGTTTAAACAGAAAAGGGGAAATGGTGTAGGAGGTCCTTCTGTATTTGTGTTGCTTTCATTGGTTGAATAAATAAACTGCCTTGGCCTTTTGATAGGGCAGAACTTAGATAGGTGGGGAGGATAAAACTGAATTCTGGGAGGAAGAGAGCAGAGGGAGAGAGCTGCTATGGAGATGCCAGGTCAGACATGCTGAATCTTTCCCGGTAAGCCACAACCTCGTGGTAAACACATATTAATAGAAATGGGTTAGACCAAGATGTGGCCAAGAAGAGGCTAGATATAATGGGCCAGGCAGTAATTTAATTAATACAATTTCTGTGTGATTATTTCGGGTGTAAGCTAGCAGGATGGCCAGGACAAAAAGCAGGCCCTCGAAGCCTGCTCCTCTTAGAACAGGTTTCCCTGAATGGAGGCCCAGAGAGGCCATTGTATGAAGCTGTGAAATTGAAGCCTAGACTGCCTTTGAGACCCCAATAGGGGAGTTGCCAGAGTCATGGGATACCTGCCAAGGAGAGCTGCTAACAGGGAGTAGAACCAACTCAAGAGAAAAAAAGTGTGTTGCAGTCAACAAAGTTGGAAAGAGTTAGGGATCTTAAGAGCATTTTGACATCAGACATGGAGATGCAGAATTTGCAGTTTGCCCAGCTGGCTTTCAGTCTTGCTCTGGTCCAGTATTACCTTACTTATGCTCCCTTTCCTCCATCTTGGAATGGAAATGTATATACTGTGCCATTATATGTTGGAAGTATGTGATCTGTTTGTTATTTTTATTTTATAGGGCATTACAGTTACAAGATTGCATGAATCTTAGAAGACACTTTGAACTTTGAACTTTTAAATGCTGTTAAGACTGTGATAGACTAAGTGGACTTATGAAACTGGACTAAATGCATCTTGCATTGTGTTATAGCTACAAACCTATGGGAGTCAGGGAGTAGAAAATGATAGTTTGAGTAGGTATGGCCCTCATAGACACATGTTTGAATGCTTGGTCATAGTGAGCTGCACTATCAGGAAATATGGCCTTGTTGGAGTAGGTGTGGCCTTGTTGGAGAAACTGTGTCACAGTAGAGGTGTGTTTTGAGGTCTCCTATGCTCAAGCTAAGACCAGTGTGACACACAGTTGCTTCTGCTGCCTACAGGTTAAGGTGTAGAATGCTCACCTCTTTGTCCTACAACCCTGCATGAAGATCATAAAATAAACCTCTGAAACTGTAAGTCAGTCCCAATTAAATGTTTCCCTTTATTCGAGTTGCCATGTTTATGTTTTCACTTCACAGCAATAGAAACCATAACTAAAACCACATACACAAATATGCATGTATACAATACTATATATATGTATGTATGTATGTATATTCCTAATACATAAATATAACCCAGAATTTACAGGATAATTTCTGATATTCGTAGGAGACACAATCTCATAGCAAACTCCCCAGTCCTCTGGCTCTTACATTGATTCTACATCCTCTTCTGCATTGATTCTTGAATGTTAGGATTAGAAGTTGTTTTATAGAAGTATCTACTGAGACTAGATTCCAAACTCTGCATTTTGATTGCTTATGCTTTCCTATAATAGACTCTGTTACAAAGAGAAGAGCTACAGTTGTCTGTAGACATAAGGACAAATATTTATAATGTAAAACTCTAGAACAAAAGCAAGAAATAATAGCAAAAAGATCAAACTCTGGGCTTAAATCAATCAAATAGAGACAAAAAATACAAAAATTCAATTAAACAAAGAGTTGGTTCATTGAGAAAATTAATGAAGTTGACAAGCCTTCAACCAAACTGAAAGGTATAAAGAAATATCCAAATGAATAAAATTAGAGAAAAAAAGAGCAACAAAACAAGAGACATGAAAAAATACATAAAACCATAAGGCCATACTTCAAAATCTATACTCAAAAAAATTGGAAAATCAAAATGAGATGGATAATTTCCTCTATAAATACCACCAACCAAAATTAAATCAGGATCAAATAAGCAATTTAAGCAGAATTATAACCCCTAGTAAAAATAGAAGCAATAATTAAGTCTATCAACTAAAAAAAAAAACCCAGTGTAAGATTGTTTTAATGCAGAATTCTACTATATTTTTCAAAGAAAAATTAATGCCAATATTCCCCAAACTATTTAGCAAAATAAAAACAGAAAAACACTGCACAATTCATTGTACTAGGCCACAGTTACACTGATACCTAAATCACATACAACAAAGGAAGAATTCTACCAGACTTTCAAGGAAAAGCTAATGAATGCCAATACTCCTTAAATTATCCCACATAATAGAAAGAGAAGAAACACTGACCAATTCATTTTATGAGACCCCGGTCACCCATATCCCTAAACCACATAAAGACCCAACCAAGAAAGAGAGTTACAGACCAATCTCCCTCATGACTATAGATGTCAAAGTTCTCAGTAAAACACTTGGAAACTGAATCCAGCAACACATCAAAAAGATCATCCATGATGATCAAGTAGGCTTCCTCTCAGAAATGCAGGGATGTCTCAATATGTGGAAACAGACAATAGCAATCCCCCATATTAATAAATCGAAAGAAATGCCATATGATCATCTCATTAGATACAGACATGCTCTTTGAAAATATCTAACACCCCTCCATGGTAAAAGTCCTGGGGAGATTAGGGATACAAGGGATACATAATAAATGTAGCTTACAGCAAGCCCACAGCCATTGCCAACCCAATGGAGAGAAACCCAAAGCAATTCCACTAAATTGAGAAACAATGCAATTTTCTCAATACCTGTTCAATATAGTATTTTAAGTTTTAGCTAGAGCAATAAGACGGCTGAAGGAGATCAAGTGACTATAAATAGAAAGGAAAGAAGTCAAATTTTTTATTTGCAATGATATGATTGTATACAAAGTTATCCTAAAAAATTCAATGAGGAAATGTCTACAGATGATAAACGCTTCCAGCAAAGTAGCAGTATGAAAAAGTAACTTAGAAATAATAATTACTTTTCTTATACACAAAGGACAAAGAGACCAAAAAAGAATCAAGGAAACAGTAAATTTCACAGTGACCTCAGAACATAAAGTACCTTAGGTTAACTCTAACCAATCAAGTGAAAGACTTACATGATAAAAATCTTTAAGACACTGAAGAAAGAAATTGAAGAAGATATCAGAAAATGGAAAGATCTTCCATGTTAACAGATCAGCAGGATTAATATATTAAAAGGTCCATCTTACTAAAGGCAATCGACAGATTTGATAAAGTTGCTATAAAATTCTGACACAGTTCTTTACAGACCTTAAAAGGACAGTTTTCAACTTCATATGGAAAGACGAACGAGTCAGGAGAGCCAAAGCAATCCTGAGTAATAACATAAGCACTGGAGGTATCACCATCCCCAGGCTCAAATTACACTACAGAGCGATAGCAATAAAAGCAGCATGGCATTGGCATAAAAACAGACATGTTGACCAGGGGAGCTGAATTGAAGACATAGACAGAAATACTCACACAACTGTAGACACCTGATTTTCAATTTTAAAACAAAAGCCAGAAATATACACTGGAAAAAACAGCATCTTCAACAAATGGTGCTGGCTAAACTAGATGGCTACATGTAAAATAATGCAAATAGATCTATACCTATCAACCTGCACAAAGCTCAAATCCAAATGGATCAAAGCCCTCAACATAAAACCAGATACAATGACACTGATAGAAAAGAAAATGGGGAGTAGTGGAGCTGAAGGTGTAGATGTGGAGAGCCAGCCGTGAGGGTAGGAAAGGAGGAGAACTGGTCCTACCCCTTGTTCATTGATGAAAGTGGATTATTAAATGTCTTGTGCATGTACTTCGTTGTCAAACTGTAGTATATGTAGATATACATAGTATATGTTTTTATGGGAAGCTAAATATGTCAATAAAAACACTAAATAACTGTGTGATTTTTCTGGGAAAATAATGAGCTGCATATGTAACAGTATTCTCAAAGGAAGAAACACAGTGATTGAAAAAATACTTAAAGAAATGTTCAACGTTCTTAATCATTGGAGGAATACAAATCAAAACTTTTTTTAGATTTTATCTTAAAGAGTCAAAATGGCCATAATCAATAAACAAACATAAATCAATAAAATTCTCATGTTTCTGAGGACATAGAGTAAGAAGAACACTCATTCATTGCTGGTAAGGATGCACACGTGTACAGCCACTATGGATATCACTGTGGCAGTTCCTCAAGAAAGCTAGAAATTGATTATCTTAATATGCAGTTATATACCATTCTTGGTATTATGCAGAGAATGAGAGAGAGACCTTGCAACACTCAGCCCCAAATAGCATGTCTCTATCAGTTCCTCCCCTCATTAGTCAGGAAGTCCAAGGAAAAGGAGGCAGGAAGATTGTAAGAGAGGACAGAGAACACCAAGAGAACAAGACTCTCTATGTCAACATCAGCAAAGCTCATATGAACTTACAGAAACTGAGACAACATGCCCTGGGCCTCCATGAGTCTGCACCAGGTCCTCTCTTATGTATTGTTTCAAATTCAATGTCTTTATGGGATTGCTGAGTATATAAACAAGTAGATCCCTGATTCTGTTCCTTCTCTTGGGCTCTTTTCCTTTTGTTTCTCTTGTCCAACCCCAGTGCCTTAGTTTTTGTTTTATCTTATTATATTTTATTTTATTACTATCTCTTAAAAGCCTGTTAGTTTTCTAATGAGAGACAAAAAGGGCATGGATCCAGATGGTAAGAGGGGTGGTGACGAACCAGGAGGAGGAAAGGGAGGAGAAACCATAATCAGGATATATTATGTGAGGGGAAAAGATCTATTTTGAGTAAAAAAAAAAAAAAGGAAATTAAAAACATGGAGTAGTAGAGCTGGTGCCTACCAGTAGAGCATTCAATCCTACTAACCAGCCTTCACAGTACCTGAAGGTACTCTGCATCTTACTAAAGGTAAAAGGTGAACACCAACCCAGCTCCAAACCCTTCAATCTACAATGGTGACTGAAGATATAATCTTCAATCTTTGATTGTATCTTCAATCTGCATGCAATGTGTGCTAGTGCACTGTGGTACAAAGCTTGTGGAAATAACTAGCCAGCATCTGATTAGATTTCAGGTCCCCTCTGTGAGATAGAACCCATCCCCAAGCACTGCTCTATTGAACAAAAGGCTGAGACTAGATAGGCCAAGGATCTGGGAGAAACCAAATACTACTGTTCTGCTAAAGGAACATAGCAGAAATAGTGACATTCTGCTCCACTCATATATACACAGATCAGTGCCTTGCTCAGCCATTATCGGGAATCCCTCTGCCTGCAATACGCAGGGATAAACACAGAAATCTGCAGCTGGACAGTGTTCAGAAAGAGAGAGTTCTTGGACCACTCCTCCCTAAGTAGGAGGCTTCCATAAATTCCTCCTCTCACGGCTCAGGGATCTCTGGGGAACACAGCGTATAAAGAGTGTAAAAGACAGAAGATGGAGGACACAAAAGAAACAAGGTGTGTTTAAACACATCAGGACTGATCCCAGTGTGAAGTCACAGAGACTACAGCAGCATGCACATGCGCGCATGCTTGCGCAAGTCTGGGTCTGATGGAGCCAGCGTCGAGATTACAAGTCAACGCAGGCCCACATTCCTAACTCAGAAGTTATCTTAACTGTTCACAGGTGAAAAAGTTAAGTTTTCTTCAAAGGAGACATCCTCACTTGGTATACAAACCATCCTTAAGTTAAGGCCCCATGCTCAGCACTAAACAACCAACACAATGCAAGCTCAATGGTATTTTTAGAGGTTTTTGTCTGATAATCTTTGTCTGGGAATTCTTTTCTCTTACAGGTTTTTACATATGTATTATGGTTTCTGGTTTTGTGTTTTTATGAGATTTCTATGTTGTCAATGTGTGTGTCTTTGTCTATATGTGTTTCTTGTGGTTCTTCCTTATCTCTTTTTCTGTTTGTTTTGTCCTATTTAGGTTTGTTTGTTTTTATTTTATCTTACTTATTTAGATGCCTGTTTATTTCCTAATGACTGAGAGAAAGAAAGGGTGTGGATTTGAATGGACAGGAAGAATCTGGAAGGAGCTGAGGTTGAGAAACCATAATCAGAATATATTATATGAAAATCTATTTTCAATAAAAAAAAAGCAATGTAACTTAACACCATGCACTCCAGACTCAGGACTCAGTAGCTCTTGAGCTGGAATTGACCTGAAAGCTCCCTTAGTGAACTAGGAATCTTTTTTTTTAATTTTTTATTTAAAAGGTTTTTTTATTTTACATACCAACCAGAGTTGGTATATAACCCCTCCCCTGCTCTCCCCAGCCTTCCACATCACCCATCCCCCCCATCCACTCTTCAGAAATGGTAAGCCTCCCATGAAGAATCAATAAAGTTTGGTATGTCAAGTTGAGGTGTGACAAAGCCCCTCCCTGCTGTATCTAGGGTGAGCAAGGCCTCCCACCGAAAAGCCAGTTCAGTGCACGCACTGGAGATAAATCCTGGTCCCACTGCCAGTGCTCCCACAGACTGCCCGAACTGCAGAACTGTCCCCCACATTCAGAGGGCCTATGCAAGTTCCCCAGCTATCAGTGCAGAGTCAATGAGCTCCCACTAGCTCCTGTCAGCTGACCCTGTGGATTTCCCCATCATGGTCTTGACTCTAGTATTCATGGTACCAGAAGGCACCATGCAAGGTTTCAAAGAAGGAAAGCAACCAACAGTCCTACCCAGCTATGACACCTATGAACCACAGTAAAATGGCACAATAACCCTAAGGTTATTAATTTTGTTATATTAATAAAATAATGACGATCCAGAGGGGTGAGTGTGTGTGCGCCCTGCCGGAATGTCCCCAGAAGGGAAAGCGGGCACCACCAGGCCCTGCTGCAGGGGCCTCTTTGTTCCACATGACCCTGCCCTCCCCAACAAGTTTGCCCTTTCCTCTGCGGGGGGTCCTTGGGCCACCAGGAGTCCCTGTTCCTGTGCTGAGATCAGCAATCCAGAGGGGGTGAGTGTGTGCCACCCTGCCAGAAGGTCCCCAGAAGGGAGTGCGTGCATCTCCAGCCCCTGCTGCAGGAACTTCCTTGTTCCACACGACCTTACTCTCCTCCCCACCCTCCCCCTGCAAGTTTGCCCTTTCCTCTGTGGGGTCCTTGGACCAACAAGGAGTCCCTGTTCCTGTGCTGAGATCAACCATCCAGAGGGGTCCTTAGCCCAGGAACAAATCCTGCTCCTGCACTGAGGAAATCCAGCCAGAGGGCACTCCTTTCCATCTTCAGGGTCCTTATATCCACCAGCACAACTGGCTCCAGTACCGTGAGGACCTAAGAGAGGACAGACCAAGAAAATTCTCCAAGTACACTGTCACTCACAGCAAAGATTGGATCAAGACACCAAGACTCTCCTGGCTATATTTGAAGGAAGAGATCCCCAGGCGCCAATGCAAAAATTCCTCCAACAACATGAAAAGCATCACGGCAACAACAGAATCCAGTGAGCACACAACAAGAAGACTTGAACACCTTATTCCACAAGAAGTAGAAGAAATTGACTTTAAATGTTACTAATGAAAATGATGGAGACCTTTAAAGAGGAAGTGAAAAACTCCCTTAAAGAAATGGAGGAGAAGACAAACAACGATCTGGAAGAAATTAATGAATCCCTCAAAGAAACCCAAGAAAACCAAGAAAAAGCAATTAAAAAGGTAAAGGAAACAGTTCAAGACTTGAAGATTGAAATAGAGGTAATAAAGAAAACAAAAACCGAGGGGACTCTGGAAATAGAAAATCTGGGTAAACAAACAGGATCTACAGAGACAAGTATAACCAACAGAATACAAGAGATAGAAGAATCTCAGACGCTGAAGATACTATAGAGGAAATAAACTTATTGATTAAAGAAAACTACAAATCCAACAAATTCTTAACACAAAACACTCAGGAAATCTGGGACACCATGAACAGACCAAACCTAAGAATAATAGGGGTAGAAGAAGGAGAATAATTACAGCTCAAAGGCCCAGAAAATATATTCAACAAAATTATAGAAGAAAACTTTCCCAACCTAAAGAAGGATATTCCTATGAAGGTACAAGAAGCATACAGAACACCAAATAGACTGGATCAAAAAAAAAATCTCCTCACCATATAATAATCAAAACAAACACAAAACATACAGAATAAAGAAAGAATATTAAGAGCTGAAAAGGACATATAAAAGTAAACCTATCCGAATTACACCTGACTTCTCTATGGAAACCATGAAAGCCAGAAGGTCTTGGATAGATGTGCTGAAGACACTAAGAGACCATGGAAGCAAGCCCAGACTACTATACCCAGCAAAGCTTGCATTCACCATACATGGAGAAAACAAAATATTCCAGGACAAGAACAGATTTAAACGATACATAGCCACAAACCCAGCCTTACTGAAAGTACTAGAAGGAAAACCACAAACCAAGGAAGCCAAAAACACCCACAGTAGCATAGACATCTGACAACCCTTCTCCAGCACATCTCAAAGAAGGGACACACACAAACACTACCATAAAAAAAAAGCAGAGTTAACAACCACTGCTCAAAAATATCACTTAATATCAATGGATTCAATTCACCTATAAAAAGGCACAGGTTAAGAGAATGGAAATGAAAACAGGATCAAACATTCTGCTGTTTACAAGAAAGACACCTCAACCAAAAGACAGACATTATCTCAGAGTAAAGGGTTGGGAAAAGGTTTTTCAATCAGATGACCCAAAGAAACAAGTGGGTGTGGCTATACTAATATCTAACAAAACTGAATTCAAACTAAAATCATTCACAAGAGATGGAGATGGACACTTTATACTCATAACAGGAATAATCCATCAGGATGAAGTTTCAATCCTGAATATATATGCCCCTAATATCAAAGAACCCACATATGTAAAAGAAACATTACTAGAACTCAAAGCACTCATCAAAACCCACACACTAATAGTAGGAGATTTCAACACTCCTCTCTCACAAACGAACAGGTCAACCAGACAGAAACTTAACAGAGAAATACGAGAACTAACAGATGTAATGAAGCAAATGGACTTAATAGACATCTATAGAACATTCCACCCAATCAGGAAAGAATATACTTTCTTCTCAGCATCTCATGGAACCTTCTCAAAAATTGATCACATACTCGGTAACAAAGCAAACATCCAGATATACAAAAAAATTGGAGTAACCACCTGTGTCTTATCGGATCACCATGGAGTAAAGTTAGAATTTAACAACGACTCCACCCCCAGAAAGCCTACAAACTCATGGAAACTGAACAATCAACTACTGAACCACTCCTGGGTCAAGGAAGAAATAAAGAAAGAAATTAAAATCTTCCATGAATTCAATGAAAATAAAGACACAACATACACTAACCTATGGGACATTATGAAAGCAGTGCTAGGAGGAAAGTTCATAGCACTTAGTGCCCACATAAAGAAAACGGAGAAAGCACACATTAGAGACTTAACAGCACACCTGAAAGCTCTAGAAAAAAAAGAAGCAGACTCACCCAGGAGGAGTAGAAGACTGGAAATAATCAAACTGAGGGCTTAAATCAACAAAATAGAGACACAGAAATCAATCCAAAGAATCAATGAAACAAAGAGCTGGTTCCTTGAGAAAATCAACAAGATCAACAAACATCTAGCCAAACTAATCAAAAGGTGGAGAGAGAATACTCAAATTAACAAGATCAGAAATGAAAAGGGGAACATAACAACAGACACTGAGGAAATTCAGAGAATCATTAGGTCTTACTACAAAAGCCTGTATGCCACAAAATTGGAAAATGTAAAAAAAAAAAATGGACAGTTTCTTAGATTAATACCATATAAATGAAATTAAATCAAGAGCAGGTGAACAATTTAAATAGACCTATAAGTTGCGAAGAAATAGAAGCTGTCATTAAAAACCTCCCAACCAAAAAAATCCCAGAACCAGATGGTTTTAATGCAGAATTCTACCAGAACTTCCAACAAGAGCTAATACCTATACTCTGTAATGTGTTTCACATAATAGAAACAGAAGAGTCATTGCCAAACACTTTTTATGAAGCTACAATTACCTTGATACCAAAACGACACAAAGACGCAATGAAGAAAGAGAATTACAGACCAATCTCACTCATGAACATCAATGCAAAAATTCTCAATAAAATACTGGCAAACCGAATTCAAGAACACATTAAAAAAATCATCCATTATGATCAAGTAGGCTTCATCCCAGAGATGCAGGGCTGGATCAACATACGAAAATCTATCAATGTAATCCATCACATAAATAAACTGAAAGAAAAAATACATATGATCATTTCATTAGATGCTGAAAAAGCACTTGACAAAATTCAACACCCCTTTATGATAAAGGTCTTGGAGAGATTAGGGATACAGGGTTCATATCTAAATATAATAAAAGCAATATACAACAAGCCAACAGCTACCATCAAATTAAATGGAGAGAAACTCAAGGTGATTCCACTAAAATCAGGAACAAGACAAGGCTGTCCTCTCTCTCCATATATATTAATATAGTGATTGAAGTTCTAGCAATAGCTATAAGACAAAATAAGGAGATCATGGGGATTCAAATTGGAAAGGAAGAAGTCAAACTTTCGTTATTTGCAGATGATATAATAGTGTATATAAGTGACCCCCAAAACTCTACCAAAGAACTTCTACAGCTGATAAATACCTTCAGTGATGTGGCAGGATACAAAATCAACTCAAAAAAAATCAGTAGCCATCCTATACACAAAGGATAAAAAAACAGAAAGGGAAATCAGAGAAATATCACCTTTCACGATAGCCACAAATAGCATAAAGTATCTTGGGGTAACACTAACCAAGGAAGTAAAAGATCTATTTGACAAGAACTTTAAGACCTTGAAGAAAGAAATTGAAGAGGATACCAGAAAATGGAAGGATCTCCCATGCTCCTGGATTGGTAGGATCAATATAGTAAAAATGGCAATTCTACCAAAGGCAATC
>PVIU01003154.1:0-32883 GCA_004026605.1 Ondatra zibethicus | reverse complement strand
TTGAAAGAACAATAACTAAGTTTATATGGAAAAACAAAAAGCCCAGGATAGCCAAAACAATCCTATACAATAAAGGAATTGCAGGAGGCATTACCATCCCTGACTTCAAACTCTATTACAGAGCTACAGTAATGAAAACAGCTTGGTATTGGCATAAAAACAGAGACATTGACCAATGGAACCAAATCAAAGATCCGGATATTAATCCACAAACCTATGAATACCTCATATTTGACAAAGAAGCTAAAATTATACAATGGAAGAATGAAAGCATCTTTAACAAATGGTGCTGGCATAATTGGATGTCAACCTGTAGGAGAATGAAAATAGATCTTTATCTATCACCATGCACAAAACTCAAGTCCAAATGGATTAAAGACCTCAATATAAATGCGACCAAACTGAACCTGATAGAAGAGAAAGTGGGAAGTAGCCTGCAATACATGGGCACAGGAGACCACTTCCTATATAAAACCCCAGTGGCACAGACAATAAGACCAACAATGAATAAATGGGACCTCCTGAAAAAGAGAAGCTTCTGTAAAGCAAAGGACACAGTCATGAAGACAAAAAGGCATCCTACTGAATGGGAGAAGATCTTCACCAACCCCACATCAGACAAAGGTCTGATCTCCAAAATATATAAAGAACTTAAGAAACTATACATTAAAATGCTAAATTACCCAATAAAAAATTGGGGTAATGATCTGAACAGAGTATTCTCAACAGAAGAAGTTTGAATGCCAAAAGATAGTTAAGGTCATTTTCAACTTCCTTAGCTATCAGGGAAATGCAAATCAAAACAACTTTGAGATGCAGTCTTAGCACTGTCAGAATGGCCAAAATCAAGAACACCAATAATAGCCTATGCTGGAGATGATGTGGAGAAAGGGGAACACTCATCCATTGCTGGTGGGAATGCAAACTTGTGCAACTTCTTTGGAAATCAGTGTGGCGGTTTCTCAGGAAATTGGCAATCAACCTACCTCAGGATCCAGCAATACCACTCTTGGGAATATACCCAAGAGATGCCCAACCATACTACAAAAGCATTTGTGCAACTATGTTCATAGCAGCATTATTTGTAATAGCCAGAACCTGGAAACAACCTAGATGCCCCTCAATGGAAGAATGGATCAAGAAAGTGTGGAATATATACACATTAGAATACTACTCAGCAGTAAAAAACAATGACATCCTTACATTTGCATGCAAATGGATGGAAATAGAGAACAATCTCCTTAGGGAGATATCCCAAACCCAAAAAGATGATTATGATATGTACTCACTCATTAGTGGACCCTAGCCATAATAAGAACACTAAGCTTATAGCTCACAAGCCTAGAGAAGCCAAAGGCAAGGTGTACCCAAAGAGAAACATATATAGATCCTCCTGGAAATTGGAAGCAAACAAGATAGCCAGGCAATAGTTGGAAGCAAGGGAGTAGGGTGGGGGTGGGCAAAGGGGAGAGCGGGAGGGAGAAGGGACGAACTGGGGAGAGCTTGTGGGAGTGGGAGGGTGGAGAATGAGGAAGGGTGGATATTGGAGAAGGGAATAAGATATCTACATTAAGGGTAGTGATTTTAGGATTGGCAAGATACTTGTCTCTAGAGGGGATCCCAGGTGTCCACGGGGATGTCCCAGGTAGGCACTTGGGCAGCAGATGAGAGGGTGCCTGAACTAGCCTTGTCCCATAGTCACATTGATGAATATCTTGATCATCACCATAGAAATTTTGTCCGATGGATGGAGATAGAGACAGAGAGTCCATTCAGAGCAATGGACTGAGCTCCCACGGTTCAGTCGAAGAACAGAAGGTGGGAGAAGATGAGCAAGGAAGTCAGGACCGCGAGGGCCTGTTCCACCAACTGAGAGAGTGTGCCTGATCTAATGGGAGCTCACCAAATCCAGCTGGACCAGAACTTAATGAGCATATGATCAAACTGGAATCTCTGAATGTGGCTGCCAATGGGGCTGACTGAGAAGCCAATGATAATGGCACTGAGACCTACCTTTCTGCATGTATTGGCTTTTTGGGAACCTAGTCTATATGGATGCATACTTTCCTAGGCCAGGATGGAGGCGGGAGGGCCTTGGGTTTCCCACAGGGCAGGGTACCCTGCCCCCTCTTAAGGAAGCAGGGCGAGGGAGGAGGTGTAGTGGGGGAGTAGGAGGGGACTGGGAGAAGGGGAAGAAGTGTAAATTTTTGAATGAAAAATAAAAGAATATGAAAACAGTAAAATAAAATAATGACATTTTTATACTAATAGCCTAAGGGTGCAGTGCTGCCATGTAGACAATGATAGTTACCAATAGCCTTCTAATTGGACTTAAGAGACACTCAACAAAAGGGAAATCATTTGCTACTAGAAACCTAGCCAACTCCCCAGGGCTAGTGAAGTCAAAGGTCTTGGAGGAGAACTTACAACTGCTGCTTTATGAAGCTAGTATCTTTAGTGCTGGCCTGAGACAACACAACACAGTAGCACGGCGTTGAGTCTGTTGAGTCTGCTGCCTTCATGACAACCAAGAAGCATAAAGAGAGCACAGTGTCTGGGATCATTTGAAGCCATACGCGGGTACCTTACTTCCTCCAATTAGCAGACAAGACTTGGAAGCAATTGAACTGCCCTTTGGGACATATACCTAAAAGGGATTTATCAGAGTTTATTTCTTCAATTATATCCTACCTGAGGGACGTAATTTAAAGTTCAACAGGGCTTATTGTGGTTACATTTTTGTGTGTACAGGAAGTCTGGTTTCTTGGGCCTTACTTAAATGAGTCAGTGTACAACAGCAGCCGAGGACAGCATGGTACACTCACTTGTCAGCCAAGTAAGAGACAAGATTCCACAGCCTCCTTCATGGTGATGTCTTCAAGAACAAAGACTGCCCATGAGACTCACTTCAAGAAAAAAGTTCTGCCCTTTCTCTCTAGCTCCACCCTGGTCCAAACATTCAGTGCTTGGATTATTGATGAGTATGAAGCACCCAAAATTTAGTGATACCATACCACTGGCTTTCAGAGCATGGGAAATCGTCAGAACACAGGATGAATGTAGAAGATATCACTGCAAAGGAAATGAGCTAGACAGAGAATGAAGAGATCTTGATCTCACATACACGTGGGGCAGAAAAAGTTGAACTCAGACAAGTAGAAAACATAATGGTCACCAGCACCCGAGAGTGCTCAGACGGGGCACAAACTGTCAGGCAATGGCTCAGGCACAGCTCCTGTGAGGCAGGAGGAACGATATGTTCTGCATTGTTCTTAAGTTAACCACAATGTTGTCAAATATTGGTGTCCTATTTGGTAGTGAAGTTCCCAAATTTTAGGAAGCATCTAACATTCAACAGTGAACAGGAAATCTATGTAGCCATTGGATAGTGTATTAGCAGGACAGCGTGTAACAGGGTTGGTTTTTTTTGTTGCTGTTGTTATTTTGATTTGGTTGTTGTAGTTGTTTACATACTTCTCACAAGCTACTACCTGAAGTTCCCCTAATAAATAACATTACTCACCATGATTTTGATAACTGACTTCAATTCATAAACAGAAACAGCAAAAGTTAAAAATTTAATGAAAATCATTAAAACTTAAAATTTTAGTGAAAAAGAGGTTATGATTTAAAATAGACAAATCTGGCTTGAAACATGATTGATTAATATATATATAGAAAGATTATTGATTAATTGATAAATGATGTATATGACAGAGATATAAGATAGACACAGAAAATTAAATGGTAGGTATGTAGCTAGGTGACAGTTATGAAATTAGGAAAATGTATTGAACACAGATTCATGTTGGGTTGTGTTTTGGGGGGAGCTGTTGTGTTTTGTTGTTGATTTTCTGAGATAGGGTTTCTCTGTGTAGCCTGGATGTCCTAGAACTCACTCTGTAGACCAGGCTGGCCTTGAACTTCTTGAGATCTACCTCCTGAGTACTGCGATTAAGTGTGTACCACAACCTCCCAGCTGGGAACAGATTGGTATATGAGAGACTATATAGCGCTATAGATGATAAATAGAATGGCATGTAATATAAAGATAATATATATTGAGGGATGATACATAAATACTGATAAATGTAGTTGATATGACAGACTATTCAGAGAGACAAATGATAAATTGATTGGTAATAGAAAGATGATATATATTGGTAGATGATACATAAATACTGATAAATTTAGTTGATATATGATGTGGGATTTACCTCTGTATACTGTGAATACCATTGGTGAATAAAGAAACTGCCTTGGCCTGTTGATAGGGCAGAAAAAAATGCCACAGTTTTGAAATGCCAGCTTTCTGGGCCGTGCTGCCAACACAACCTCTGACTCTTTCTGGATGTCCGGCTATGGAGCATTTAAATGGAGTTTGTGAACAGAATGCTACAACTTGCCTAATGGCAATATAGACTGGCTTTGTGCCTAAAAATGGGGTTGTGAGCATGGCTCTCAGAGGCAGCAAACAGCTCTGCCATGCTGGGCTGTGCGAGGCAAGCAGGCAATGCCATATTCCCCCTAGCAATGGCACCGCTTAAATTCATAAAAAGGGCTTAGCATTTAAAAAAGCACTTCTGGTCAGAAAATAATTATAGATATGCAATAAAGACAAATCCAGATGGAAAAGACCTCTAAATGGGTCACAGTGTTGGATAAATATACATAGGCTTGGGAGAGAGAAGAAAAAAGTATAGAGACTTATCAAAAGAAGCAAAGACAGGAAGCACTTAGACTTCAAGGGATTGTCTTTAAACACTGTCATGTTTACTCTTCCCTCTGCTATCTTATATATATATATATATATATATATATATATATATATGTTTATATATATAATAAATGTTTAATTAATGAATAAAAATAAAATGACATATATATGATATATATAATTAAAATTAAAATGTTTCACTTTTTCAGTCAATACATTCCTAATCAATCTAAATTGCTTTTTAAATTAATCTACCAAAAATGTACCCATTGTTTGCTGAGTATAGAAGAGCAGCTGGTTGAATCCCTTAGGAAGTAAATTAAGATTCCACCCCTTAACTAATAGAAGTGAATTCATCTTTTATTTTTATTTTGTGCAACAAATACAAAATAAAGAATGCAGTCTCTCATGTCCCCCAACCTTAACAATAACTCTGTCAATGTTTGGAATTTGATCATAATCAACCTAATCTCTATCAAATTCATTCTAAACTTATCTAATCTCTAATGAGAATAAATAAAAATCAAGCCAGATAATTATTTACAGTGAAGCTTTCCAAAAACTCCTTCTGCTAGTCTATAAAATCCCTATCCAAGGGACAGCTGGATGGCCATGCTATATGTTGGAGGTGATCAACCTTTGCTATCTCTGAGGCAGATGCTAGTTTTCCTTCTGGACTTTCACCAAGCTAACTTTTAAGGATTTTTCCATCCTATTGTATGTCTGCTCTCACAGGGATATTTTCCTGATCATTTTAGTTTCCATTTAAAATAATGATTGAAAGTCATTTGAACAGAAAATGGATCATAAAAACGGGGCACCTATACACAATGAAACAGTGAAGTTTTGTGGGGAAACTAAAGGAACTGGAAAAGGTTGAGTGAGGTGAACTGGTCTCAGAAAAACATGATGTATTCTCTCTCCTATACAATCCTGACTTTTAATGTTTGTTGCACATCAACTCTCTCTATTTCCCCCATGTGGCCAATTAGAATTTTCTCAACTTTCTTCTGGGATTGGGAAGAAAACAGGACAATGTAACATTCTGCTCTGATTATTGTCATCCATTTTCTTTAAACAAAAATTTCTTTTAAATCAAAAAAGCATGAGAAACAAAGCATACAGAGAGAAAAGGACAGCATGGGGAGATGCAATCCCTTTGTGTATTTTTCCAGTCAGTGACTTATCTCTTTCCTCTACCTTTTCTTTATTTAAATTTGACTTCCTGCTGTCTCTTTTCCTGCATACATTTTTGAACTTTGTCAGTTCTTATTCCTGATGTAAATTGCACTGCCTCTCTAAATTTTGCATCATGATAAGATAGAGAGCCTCAAAACTCCTTTATCATTCCCTCATACTGAAACTTAAATTCAAGCCTCTTCCATGCCCCAGGCTTGAACTAGGTTGTGAGGTTAATAAAAGAGTGTCACACGTGGTGTTCAGCTTGGAAGCACAAGGTCCAGCCTGCAGTTCATTTCCTTCTGACATCAATCTTTGTACAATTTTGCCATGAGTCAGTGGCCCAGTGTGACCATCTCCCTCCTTTTAGTCTCATAAACAGGTCATGGTCATAATAACTTTATGGATTCAATAATGTCCATAATCATATAGCTGTGGCTTCGATGGAGAGGACTCCAGAATTTGTAGCCATCAATCAAAGTATTAAAATGCTTAAACTTTGAATTAATTTAAACATTATATGTTTTTATATGTGTGCATGTATGGACTCTCCTGCACCTGTTGTATGTGTATGTGTATAGGCAGGAGAACTGGTGTAAGAGGTCCTTCTATTCATGTGTTGCTTTCATTGGTTGAATAAAAAAACTGCCTTGCCCTTCTGATAGGGCAGAACTTAGATAGGTGGAGAAGACAGAACTGAATTCTGGGAGGAAGAAAGCAGAGTCAGATAGCTGCCATGGAGCTGCCAGGTCAGACATGCTGAATCTTTCCTGGTAAGCCATGACCTCGTGGTGAACACAGATTAATAGAAATGGGTTAAATCCAGATGTGAGAATTAGCCAATAGGAGGCTAGAGCTAAAGGCCAAGCAGTGTTTAAATGAATATAGTTTCTGTGTGATTATTTCGGGTGTAAGCTAGCAGGGCAGCCAGGATGAAAAGCAGGCCCTCTCCTCCTCCTGTTACAGAGAACACCCTCTGGTGTCTTTCCCAATTCCTCTCTACCTTGTCTTATGAAACAGGGTCATGAACTAAACCTGAAGCTCAGTGATGTAACTAAACTTGCTGGACACCGAGCCCCATAGTTCCATCTGCCTTTGCCTTCCCAGTGCTGGGGTTGCAGGTAGATGGTGTGGTACACGAGTGCTGGGGATTGAACTCAGGCCCTCACTTCTATGCAGCAAGCAGTTTACCAACTAACATGTTACATGTTACTGCTCTGTTACATGTTTTTATCCATTCATTGTTAGACTCATTTGTAAATAATATTTATTTTTCTCTAAGACCAGAAAGTAGAGTCCAACAGGAAGGCTGGAGGATTTTTTTTAATACAGGCTTCAGAAACTGTGGTTATAAACTGTGCTGTGTAGAGTCTGACAGCTTTGATCTTACAGATAAAGTACAGCACCCAGCCATAATGCATTCTCAAGGCTATTCACTTATGTGCTCTATCCTCTTCAGCATTATATGGCTTTGCAAGTAATAAAAGGAAAATGACAGAATCATAAATCCTAAGATTCAGAAAGCCTTTTAAAGGTCACACTGCTCCACATTTTATAACTTGTGTGAGTATCTGCTACACCTTATAAATTTGACATTGTTTACTGTGCATTGGTGAAGACTTGTGATCAGACTTTACACGTATTTTGTGCTAGAGATAAGGAGTTAGTTACATACATTCTCAGATACATTATTATGGAATTGTGTGTATGTTGTGTAAATGAGAGAGAGAAGAATGCCCAAATGCCTCCTAGCAAAAATATTCAGCATAGCCAGTAGGTGAAGAGAAGTGTCTATCATTGACAAAATGATAAATAAAACAGGATATTACAAGACAGTGAAAATATTACTTGACAACAAATAGAATGAGTGTCAGTGAGAATCGTGTTAAGCCGTTGCAGTTTTAAAACACTATGGTAAGGGAAAGGTCTGTCACAAATAAACATGTAATTAATTTATATAGGATTATAAGTAAATGTATATATTTATACTTAGTGTTAATGAAATGGAAATCCGAAGGAAGGCAGAGTAGAGGGGGCCCAGTCTTTGTTAAGTTTTTGATGATTCTTTGTGGATTTCACATCATGCATCCTGATCCCGCTCATCTTCCCGTCCCCTCACTCCCATGCTCTGCCTTTGCATCCTCCCCTTGCCAACACCAGAACAAAATTTAAAAGTAAAAACAAACAAACAAAAAAAATTCTTGGCATGGAAGCTGTCATGCAGCCCAGTGAGTCACATGGTGTACCTTTTAGTCCATACATTTTTACTTGTAACTGTTCATTGCATTGAGTCATTGGCCTGGTCAAGCCCTCTGGATTCTGCTACACTATTGATTCTGGACCCTCACTGGGCTTCTCTTGGATATCCTGTTGTTGCCTTGTGTCATGGAGATCATGAAGCTTTGGATTTGTAGGTTGGTCCCCTTCACCTGCTCCCACAGATCATAGATGAAAGGAGCACTGGTGTGGTCTACCTCATGGCACTAGTTCTGGGCCTCGGTGTTAGCTGAGTTGGTCAGACTTCCAGTTTTCCCTCATCATCACCAGGGCAAACTCTCCATCCCTGCTCAGTCAGCTCACCTAACGTAGCAGGCAGCAAGGAGCGGGCCGGTTCTCCTGCTCTCACAGCCTGGTATCTAGCTCACCACACAAGACCAGCTCTACTGCTTTGCCCAGGCCCACTCTCCAGAGTGTTGTAGTTGGTGAGGGGCAGGGCCAGCTCTTCTGTTTTATGCCCCCGATATTGACTTTCCCACCTGTTGCAAGGGTAGGAGAGGGGCACATTTTTCCTGCTCTTGTCATCCCGTGGCATAAAAGGGAGTCAGCAGGAGGTCCAGTGGGCTGTCCAGGCAAGGGTTCAGGCATGCTCTCGTGTGTGCTGCGGCTGTTGAGGGGCAGGGCCAATCCTCCAACCCTCATGGCTCCAGAGGTAGCTGTCTCACCTGCAGCAGGTGGCAAGGAATGAGGGGAGGGAGGACATTCTTTTCCTCACCCATGCCAAAGTGACCCTTTTTAAATTAAACTTACAATATAAATCTTAGAGAATATCTGTATCATTTAATTTTGCAATAATTTTATTTTGAATCTCTTTTTTTCTAACATTCACCGTTGGATCCAGAATCTACACTACTTTTCTATAGGCCAAAGAGCTGGCCACAAAAATGCATAGTAGTTTTATTCCACTGTATCATAGACTAAAGTCCTATGTAAAGCCTTCCTTAACAAGAATTTCACAGACTGGAGAACCACTTGAGTGAATAAAAATATTTGCTGAGCAATTACCACTGAGTTAAAAATCCCAGAAAACAAATGTAATTTTAACTGACAAGTCAACACTATCAAAAATTACCTGTAAGAAGAGACTTCTCACTCGTTTCCTGGCGGCTCAGACCCAAATAATCACACAAAACTATATTCATTACAACACTGCTTGGCCAATAGATGACTATCTATTAACCTGTATTTCTTAATTATACATTACATTTTTAAGTGAATTAGATAAACTTAATCCTTTTTAAATGAGATGTATAAACAAGAGCATAAATACATATAAACAGTGTAACAAAATTGACCTTAAATCTGTATCAATAGACCAAGATCCATACCAATGAAAAGTATTCATCTCTATATCATATCCTCCTTTATGTGAAAACAAACATCTATAAACAATCATTTTGGGAATTTGGGTATTGTTTTCTCCAAACTTCTTCCTGCTGTTTGCTGGGCAAAGTATTTGTAGGGTTCACAGAGATTTTGGGGTGGGGGGTCTTGTTCCATCAAAGGAACAATTCCATCAACATTGACCTGGAAGGAATCCACAGGTTCTCATCTTCTGTGGAAACAAACAAAAAAAATCTTTTCCAAAGTAACATATCCTTAGAATCAAATTTTGAAGTCAAGATAGTTTTAAAATATATATATATATTGGTTTACCTTTGCAGCCCCCAGAATCAAATGTCTCTCTGTAGTCAAAAAATTCAAAGAAAACAATAATATCCATAATCCAGACTCTCTGTATATATTCCATCTTTGCATGGTTTATTTTTCTTTACTCCTTTAATCTATGACTGTCTGTACTCTTTTATATTAATTTTACTATCTCTTTAAAGACTTTGTTTTATTTTTAAAAACTATTTACTTCTTTTTAGAACTGTCTATACTCTTTTCCTCTCTCTCCCAAGCCTATGGACATTTTTAAACACATTGTGACCCATTCAGTAGTTTATTTTTGTCTGTTGTCTTTATTGCATAACTGTAATCATTTCCTGACCAGGGGCACTGATTTTTTTTTAAATGCTAAGTGGACATGGCTAGGGCTAACTCCATGGCCCTGTCTATTGGCTACACCCTGTCCAACATGGCAGAGGTATGTTTACCACCTCTGTGAGCCATTCTGACCACCCCCGCTCCAGGGACACAGAAGGTCTACATTCCAATAATAAACTAATAGCATGCTGTTCACAAACTCCATTTATGTACAGGACCTCCTGAAAGAGCCTGGTTTGTGCTGGAAGTATAGGTGGGGCAACCAAACTAAGGATGATGAGACAGAGAAGGGTGGAGTCAGGAGATGACAGATAGCCACTAAGCAAGCAAGATATGTAAACAGTGAAGTATCAAGTCATGAACTGCATGGCAAAGCATAGATAGAAATATGGGTTAATTTAAGTATAGGAGTTAGTTAGTAGCAAGCCTGAGCTATTGGCCAAGTATTTATAATTCATAATCAGCCTCTGAGTTGGTTATCTGGAACCAGGAAGTCAGGACAGGAATTATTCATTTACAGTTCTGTCAGCAATTTGAAATTCCTATTCCTGAAATGTTTTTCCAATGTTTTCCTGCTCAAAATCAAATTTATATCTTATGGTTCATTTCAAATTAACTCTTCTGCAGGTGTAGAAATAAGGATGCAGTTTAATTCGTCTACATATAGAAATCCACTTTTCTCAACAGTATTTTGTTTTATTGAAAATTGATTTTTTTTCACACAACACTTTCTGATTAAGGTTTTCCCTCTCCCAACTCCTCCAAATTCTTCTCCCCTTTCCCTCCCATCTGGATCCACACCCTTTCTGACTCCCGTTATAAACCAAATCATTTTAGTGGTTAAAAGCTGTGGCTGCTCTTCCTGAGGTGCTGAGTTCAATTCCCAGCATCCAAATAGTGGCTCAATAGTAAATAATTCTACAATTTTACTTCGTTAAAGATTATGTGGAAACAACTATGGGTTTATTTCTTCATCCTTTAGTTTTATGCTGCAAGTAAGAAGAAAAGCAAATTACACTGTGAGCTAACTGATTTGTGGGGCGTTCTCACAAGAGTTATACTTCAGAATAGAGCAACTGGTATAATAATGAGTAATTTGAATGAAAGTACAATAATTTGTTTAACAAATTGTGATCTATCTTCATTATTCTCATGTCAAAACCCTAGCCTCCCTCTCTCTTAAGACCTCATCATTATTTTGCTGGACTCTTGATTTATATTTTCCTGCTAACTCTGCCATCAATTACACATTAAGTCCACTGTCTATGCTGTTTGCATTATACACTCAGGAGACTCACAGCCTGGCTTTGAAAATGAGAATTCATGGAAATGAAACTGCTTCATTCCTGGACTTTGCCCTTTAAATGCTAGCTTTGCAGCAGTCTGTCCAATTTTATTCTGTTGCTTAATTATCTTAAACTCAGTCAATAAAACTGCTTTCATAAGAGTTTCTTTAATCCTAAAAGTACCCAACAAATTTTGAAAATTTACACCAATATTCCCAGTAATCTCTCAGTCCTACTCTGTCATTAATTCTGATGAATATTGACAATTCTGTGAGTGACAATATCAGTAAATATCTCCATGGTTTTAAGTTTCACTAGCAGTTCAAACCAAGGAAAAAAATACTACAATGCATTTGCCATGGTTGATTTATAGTTAAATGAAAACAAAATGAGAAGTTATAAAAATTCAAAAGAAAAATGTCCACCTTTGTCTAAGGAAATAGCATGCATAAATTCCTATTTGAGGTCAGATAAATATATGAGAGTAGTGAAACATTTTTACTAATACATTGTAAAAAAAATTAAATTTTTGCATTGTATTGGGGTATAGTCTTTTGAAAATAAGTTGTAAGGTTGTATGTACCAATGTTTCTATTTACTCTGTAATCTGTACATAGGAAATACATTTAATCACTGTAATTCTAATAAAGTATAGTTTTATATGCAGAATTTTTCATTAGTGCATCACTAATTATTAGAACTATGCTGAAAATGGAGTTATACAACAGTGGAATGCTATATCAATAAAATATATCTATGAGTTACAATTGCTATAAATAACGAAAAAAATCAGGCAATTTTTTTCATATTATATGAATTCAGAATAGCTATATTTAAGTAACACATTATGCATTTTTGCAGAAAATAGATATTTTCATAATTTAGTTGGAAATTAGAAGTGAAAATTCTCAGAAAGTGATTAGATCAATATATTTAATTTTGATTATAGTTTTCTTGACTGAAGTGACTTCAAACTCCTCGAGAGTATTCCTTGTGACAGATGGACCAACCACCTGCCAAATGTATTCCAGTGATCAATCTCTTCATATCCATCTTCAGGTACTCATTATGATATTTGAAAATCTTCCTTATCCTTTTATTGAAATATATTCTTTCATGTAATTTATCCTGATTATTATTTTCCTACTCTTTACTCCTCTCAGTTTCTCCAGGCCTCCCCTCCCATTTAGATTCACTCCCTTTTCATCTCTCATTAGAAAACATAGAGGCTTCTAGGCGATAATGATAAAATAAGATAAGATGAAATAAGAATATTGAAACAAGACTACTAAACAACAAACAGAAGGACAAGAACCCAAGAGAATGTACAAGAAACAAAGACATACTCGTTCACACTCAGAAATCCCATGAAAAAGTCTAAACTGAAAGCCAAAAGATATAAACAAAGAACATGTATGGTGAAAAGTGAGAAAAAATAAAAATAAAAATTATAGAAGCTAAAATTTTAAAAGAAAAGGTCCTGATATGACATAATGAGATAAGGAACCTCCAAGGATGCCACATTTTCTCTTGACCATGTGGCCTATTCTTAAGAGTTGCTTCCCCAGTGTGATGCCCTCATTTGCAAGTGGTTATCAATTAAAGATAGCCTCTAGGTTTAGGATGAGGATGTGTCCACGTCTCCATTCAGTTCTAGGATCCCATCTGGAGCAGATCCCTGTGGCCCTGAGCAAACTGCCACCATCACTTTGAGTTCATATGGAGATTGTTCTTGTTACATCTTGGAGGCTTTGTTTCTTTGGTGTCCTCCATTGCCTCTGGCTCTTACAGTCTTTCTGCCTCCTCTATTGCTGTGTTCCTTAAGCCCGGGGAGGGATTGATGGAGATATCCTGTTTAGGGGTGAATCTACCAAAGTCTCTCACTCTTTGCATAATGTCTGGCTGGCTGTGAGTCTCAGTGTTTGTTCCCATCTGTTGCAGAAGAAAGCTTTTCTTATGATAGTTGAATGTAGTAGACTATCATAAGGGTCGTTTTATTGCTACATTCCTTTAATAGAACAGCAGTGTTTGGTTTAGCCCTAGGTCCATGGCCTATCTTGTCTCAGGTTCTTGGGTACACAAGCAGCATTGGGTAGGGGTTCCATCTAGTGGATCAGGCCTTAAATTAAATCAGATATTGGTTAGTTGTTCCCACAAGGTTTGTGCCACCATTGCACTAGTATATCTTGAAGGCAGGACACCATTGTAGACCAAATGGATTGTAGCTGAGTTGATACTTATTTTTCTCCTTTGATGGCATACAGAGTCCTGTATGCCCATAAAGTTGAAGGATCTAGGTAGGTACCAGATTGACTTCCCCATGTTCAATGAACTTTGGAGGTGTTGTATTGAGCATGGGAGAATTATAGTCAGATTGTAGAAAGCACCCTACTCTTGGCAACAGCTTGAGTTATTTGGGGGTTCCATGGGACCCATTTTGCCAACAACTAGATTAGACATAATGCATTCCTAGTACTGGAAGTTTCATTTGATAACAAAAGATGCCCAGTTCTAATTCTGTCTGGCAATTTTATTTAGATTATCTTAATATATGTATATATTTTAGGAATCTTATACTGTATTAAGAGCCCATGTTATACATCAAATGTCCTTAGTTTTAGCTATCTCTCCCTTGCTCCCCTATTCTTGCTTCCTCCCCTTTGATCCTCTCATTCCATTTGCCCCCATGCATTTGTAACTCCAATTATATTTCCCTTTCAAAGGAAGGTCTATATGTAACTCCTATTCCCTTCCTCTATACCAAACCCCTGTGGTTCTACAGATTGTATTTTGCTAATTGTCGTAATAGCTAATATCCACATATCAGCAATTATATATACCATATTTATCATTCTGCATTTGGATAAACTCATTCAAAATGACTTTTTTCTAGATCTATCCATTTACCTGTAAGTTTCATTTTGTTAATTACTGAGTAATATTCCATTGTGGAAATATATATATATTTTAAAATCCATTCTTCTGTTAGAGACATCTAGGTTGTTTCAAATTTCTAGCTATTATGAACAGAGTGACAATGAACATAGTTGAGCAAGTGTTTCCCTGATAGGATGAAGTGTCCTTTGGGTATCTGTCCAAGAATCATTCTTGGAGGTAGAATGATTCTCAACTTTCTGAAGAACCACCACACTGATTTCCATAGTGGTTGTACAAGTTTTCACTCCCATCAGCAATGGATGAGTGTTCCCCTGTTTCCATATCCTCCCTAGCAGGAGCTGTCACTTGTGTTATTGATCTTAGCCAGTCTGATAGGTGTAAGATGAAATTGCAAAGTAGTTTTATTTTGCATTTCCTGATGACTAAGGATGTTGACCATTTAATGTTTCTCAACCATTTGAGTTTCTTCTTTTGAGAATCCTAGTTTAGATCTGTACCTGATTTTTACTTGGGTTGTTAGTTTCCTTGATATCTAGTTTATGAGTTCTTTATGTATTTTGGAGATTAGCCCTCTATCAGATGGAAAGATGGAAAGACAAAGCTTTACGTATTCTTTAGGCTGCTGCCTTGTCCAAATGGCAGCACCCTCTGCAGTACAGCCTTGCAATTCCATGAGGACCCATCTTATTTGGGTGTTGATCTTATTTCCTTGCTAACTGTTCTGTTCAGAAAGTCCTTTCCTGTGTCAATGAATTCAACACTATTCCTCACTTTCCCTTCTATCAGGTCCAGTAAATCTGGTTTTATGTTGAGGTATTTAATCCAGTGTATATTTTTGACTTCTTTATCAAATCAGATGTCCATGGGTGTGTGGATTTTTAACTGGTTATTCTATTAAATCCCATTGATAAATGTCTCTTTTTGTGGCAGTGACATGCTGCTTTTATTACTGTATCTCAGTAGTAAAGCTTGAAATCAGGGGTGTTGATGCCTTCAGCAAGTTTTTATTACTCAGGATAGTTATAGTTAGCCTGGTTTTGATTTTGTTTGCTTGATTGTTTCCATATGAAGGTGAAAATTGTTCTTTCAAGATCTATGAAGAATTGTCTTGGAACTTTTATAGGATTGCATTGCATCTATAGATTGCTTTGGTAGGTACTATAATAATCCTACTGGTCCATGAGCATGAGAGATCTTTGATCTTCTGATATCTTCCTCAGTTTCTTTCTTCAGTGTCTTAAAGTTTTTATTATACAAGTCTTTTACTTGCTTGGTTAGTGTTAAAATACTTCATTTTATTTAAAGCCATTGTGAAAGGCATTACGTCTTTCTCAGTCTGTCATTTTTATATAAGAGGGTCGCTGATTTTTGTGAGTTAATTTTGCATCCAGCTATTTATTAAAAGTCTTTATCAGTTGTAGGTATATCCTGATGGAATTTTTAGGGTCATATATACTATACTGTAATATTATCTACAAAGAAATACTTTTTTACTTCTTCCTTTCCAATTGGTGTCGCCTTTATCTCCTTCAGTTGTCTTCTTGCTCTAGCTAGCTAAGACACTGAGTATATTGTATATATACAGACAACTTTGTTTTTATCCTGGTTTTAGTGGAAATGCTTTGCTTCTCTCCATTGAAGGTGATGTCAGTTTTGACCTTGTTATAATTCTTTTTATCGTATTGAGGTATGTCCCTTGTATCTCTAATCTCTCCAGCACTTTTACTATGAAGAGGTGTTGGATTATCTTCAAAGGGCTTTCTGCATCTAATGAGATGATCTTGTGGTTTTTGTCTTTCAATACGTTTATATGGTAGATTACATTTATCAATTTATATATATTGAGCCATCCCTGCATCTCTTGGATTAATCTGCTTGATCATGGTAGAAAGACAAACTTGTATCCCCCTGGGAAGGGGAAATAGGCAAGATCTTCAGATAAAATTGGAAGCATGTGTGCAGAAGAGAAGAGAGAGTAGAAGGGGGAGCAGAGGGGAGAAAGAGAAGGAGGAGGAGAACATGAGAAAATAGGATAAGTTGAGATGGAGGATGGACAGACAGAAAGAGCAAGGAAAGATATCTTGATTGAGGGAGCTATTATGGGGTTAGCATGAAACCTAGCACCAAGGAAATTCCCAGGAATCCAAAAGGATGACCCCAGCTAAGACCCTAAGCAATAGTGGAGTAGGGTGCCTGAACTAGCCTTGCCTTTGGTGTGGGATATGGTCTGTATTCTGTCAATTATATTTTAAATAAACACTGATTGGCCAGTAGCCAGGCAGGAAGCATACATGGGACAACCAGACAAGAAGTAGAGGCAGGTCAATGAGAACAGGAGAATTCTGGGAAGAAGGAAAAAGATTCTACAGTCCTGTCGCAGCCACAGAAGAATCAAGATGTGATTTCCCCGCCAAATAAGGTACCAAGCCACGTGGCTAACACAGACAAGAATAGTGGGCTAAATATAAGTTATAAGAGTTAATAAGAAGCCTGAGCTAATGGGCCAATCAGTTTATAGTTAATATAGACCTCTGTGTGATTTCTTTGGGACTTAATGACTGCAGGAACCCGGCAGGACAGAAAACTCAGTCAAATGCCCTGTAGTCAGATTGGAGACTATCTTAATTGTCATCAAAGAACCTACATCCAGAAACTGATGGAAGCAGATGCACAGATCCATAGCTAAGCACTGGGACAACTCTCTTGAGACCAGTAGAAGAGAGAGAAGAGCAATAAGATGAGCAAAGGGGTCAAGACCATGATAGGAATACACACAGAAACAGCTAACCTGAGCTAGTGGGAGCTCACTGATTCTAGACTGTTAGAAGGGAAATCTACATAGAAAGACACAAGGCCCTCTGAATGTGGGTGACAGTTATGTGACTTGTACAGTCTGTGGGGCCATGGACAGTGAAACCAGGATTTATCCCTAGTGCTTGAACTGGCTTTTTGGAGCCCTTGCTTTTTGAAGGGATACCTTGCTCAGCCTAAATATATTGGGTAGGGCCTTGGTCCTTCCTGAAAATGATGTGTCAGACTGTTGATGCTCCATGGGAAGCCATTCCCTCTCTGAGGAATGAATGGGGGGGGAAAGGTGGGGGAGTGAGAGAAGGGCAGGGACTGGGAACTGGGATAAGTATGTAAAATGAGAAAAGATTTTTCTAAAAAATATATTATAAAAATATTTTATCTATGTTCATAAGGTGAGTTGGTCTGTAATTCTCTTTCTTTGTTGGGTCTTTATGTTGTTTAGGCAACAGAGTAACTGTGGCCTCAAAAAGTAAATTGGGCAGTGTTTCTTCTGTTTATATTTTGTGGGATAATTTAAGGAGTGTTAGCCTTAGCTCTTCTTTAAAAGTTTGGTAGAATTCTATACTAAAAACATCAGGTCCTGGACTTCTTTTTGGTTTGGAGACTTTTAATTAGTACTTCTATTTCTTTGAGGTTTATAGATCTGCTTAAATTGTTTACCTAATCTTGATTTAGGTTTGGTAGTTGGTATTTATAGAGAAAATTATCCATTTTTTGTTATTTTCCAATTTGGTGGAGTACAAATTTCTAAAGTTAATTTTTATGATTCTTTGGATTTCCTCAGTATTTGTTACTGTTTCCCCTTTCCATCTCTAATTTTGCTAATTTTGATCTTTTCTCTGTGTCTTTTAGTTAATTTGGATAAGGGTTTAGTTAATTTGAATAATTTGTCAATCTCATTGATTTTCTCAAAGAAGCAACTCTTCTTTTTCACTGATTCTTTGTACTGTACTGTTTTTTGTTGGTTGGCTTGCTACTATTTTAATGATTTAAACCCAGAGTTTGATTATCTATTGCTGTGTAATCCTTTTTCGTATGATTCCTTCTTTCTGTTCTAGAATTTTCAGGTGCACTGTTAAATTACTAGTCTGAGATCTCTCCATTTTTTTATGTAGGCACTCAGTGCTATGAACTTGCCTCTTAGAATCTCCTTCATTGTGTGCCATAAGTTTTTGTATATAGTGTAGTTTTTTCTCATTCATTTCTAGAAGGTATTAATTTTTTCTTAATTTCTGTCTTAACACATTTTTCATTCAGTAATGAGTTTCTCAGTTTCTATGAGTTTGTAAGCTTTCTGCTTTTTTTTCTTTTCTTATTTACATCCAGCTTTAATCTGTGGTGATCCAATAGGATGCAGGTTGTTATTTCAGTCTTCTTGTATCTGTTGATACTTGCTTTGTATCCAAGCAAGTGGTCAATTTTGAACAAACTGGACATGGACAGCATCCATGAGGTGCTGTCACACTGGTGTATTCTTTTGTGTTTGGGTAAAATATTCCTTAAATATCTGTTAGGTCCATTTGGTTTATAATGTCTGTTAGGTCCAACAATCTATGTTTAGTTTTTGTCTGGATGGCATGTATATTGGTGAGTGGAGTATTAAAATCTCTCAAAATTAGTGTATGTAAATCAATACATGATTTAAGCTGCAGTAGTGTTTCTTTTACAAATTGGGTGCCCATGTGTTTAGTGTATAGATGTTAATTAGGAATTACAATATCCTCTTGGTCTATTTTTCCTTTGATGAATATGTAGTATGTTTCCCTATCTCATCTGATTGCTTTTGGTTTGAAGTCTACTTTGTTGTATTTTAATATAACTATACCAGCTTGTTTCTTAGGTTCATTTGCTTGGAATATGTTTGTCCATCCATTTACCTTGAGGTGATATCTATCCTTGGTCTTCAGGTATGTTGCATCAATGCAATAGGAGGGTGGATCCTGTTTACACATATATTCTGTTAGTTTGTGACTCTTTATTGGGAAATGAGACCATTGGTGTTGACAGATATCAAATAGCATTATTTATTGATTCCTGTTGTAAAGTCTCACATGTAGGTCCTTGTGATCACAGACACACACTAGGGAAACCAGGAATGTTAAATACATGGGATTGTCTCATCAAAGGGAAAGATGTCTAATTTGTTTTTTGTGCAGAAACCTATCAGCAGAAATGTTTAACAGCCTGGTAACCTCTGAGCTATCTGCTTCTCTAGTTAAACTATAGAAACTATCTTTATGAAGATGTCACTTATAGTTTGGAAAGCTTTTGATGTAGTCATGTCTTAGGCTTTGTTGCACATACGAGATTGAGTTAACTGTCAACAGGAATCTTTTTTTCCCCAAATTTTGTTGTGCTTAAATATGCCTAAAATCAACTGTCCACTGTCAGACTCTTGAACAGTTTTTTTATTGATTTTTGTTGAGCTCTACATTTTTCTTGAACTTTAAACCAACACCTGCTACTGAGTCATGTTGAACCAGCTGTCCTTTCTTCTCTCACAGGGATCAACACTCTGCTGGCCTTAAGGGTCACAGACACTTGAGCCTGTTATTTTGATACTTTGTTAGTGGTGGTGAGGGTGGTAGGGATGGGGTGTGTGTGTGTGTGCGCGCGCGCTTCCCATCTGATTTGCTGATCTGGAATTCTTTATTCCTTGTGATTTCTTTGGTGTGGTTAATGCCTTTATGTTGGTGTTTTCCTAATTTCAATAAATATTTATTTGTAACCTTTTTAGAGACCTCAACTCTACAAATTCAGGAGAGTCGTGTTTGATTTCAGAATCGCATAATAATGAAATACTAAATATTCTAATCTCCTGAGCTTGTAGGTATTTGCTAATATATGGCCTTAAGTAGCTAAATGTGGTTATTATTTGAGAATTACTGTTATTTACCATCTGCTCATCATTTCTCAACTCTCATTCTGGATCCTGCCAGAAAGAGTTTTTCATTAATAAGAAAGAGTTTTAAAAACTTAGTCATCTAACTGTGTTGTTTAAATTTGATGAAGTTTTGGTTCTCTAATTCTTGTGGGAGCTCAAGTAAATATCTTGCATGAAAAATACAATCAAAACACATGCAACAGTATTATAAAGTCCCTGTTAGCTAATTTTACAGACAAATTAGGCAATTTGGATTCAATAATTTGTTGCTGTGCATGAAATGGTTTAAGATAACAAAAGTAATTCTTTGTGGTCCTATACTGTTGCTACTATGAAGACAGGGCCTTTTAAGCCTCTGGAATCTACAAGTGTAAATGATAGTAAAATTTTAATCATGATTGATTAAATTATAGTTTTACTCAAGAGTCTCTGATCAAATCTGAGTCCTAGGCCAAGAGACGCCCTTAGAAAGTGTTTGATAGAATTCACCATTTTATTTTCTAAATGATATCAGATTAGAGAATAAATTTTTTTTAGCAGATATCACTTATCTCACCAGTTAGCAGGAAGCAATGTTAACCACTTATCAATCTCTCCATCCCTACAGCCAAATAATTTTTAAGTGGTCTGCTGATACCCAGGAAATTAGAATTATAAAGAAATAAAGCATATGTCCTTTAAGATGATTATAGCTCACAGTAACTAGTACAAGGAGTATCTAACCCATCAGTGCACTGTAGAATACTACAGTGCAAAAGTTCACAAAGTTAACATTTCAACATGGAAACAACAATTAGTTAAACGTCTAAAGCATATTACAGATAATACAATATGCCTAATTGTTATGTATAATTTTATTCCATAGAGAGATAGGGGTGTGTGTGTGTGTGTGTGTGTCTGTGTGTGTGTGTGTGTGTGTGTGTGTAATTGTACAATAAAACCTTCAGCTGTTAAATTAAAACACATAGATACCTAGTGGTGCCATACATGATAAAAGTGAGCTAATAATCTCTATCAGACAGGTTCATTGAGAAAACTCTATGTAGACATTGTCTGCCCACTAAGAATCAACCTCTGTGCTATCTTCTGTAGGACAGAGCATAGATAAGGTGACCTTGAAAGGCATTTTTGAAGAGCAGACTGTCCTAAGTCTATGACTTATCGATTGTATTAAAACAACTAATAAGAGCTAGGTTAAACATGTCAAAATAAATGGCCGGTGGGGACCCTTTTTACCATTAGTTAAGTTATTACAAAATAGTACAAGAATCTTGATGAAATATGTCTTCAGAAAATGATGAGTCTCAAGTACAAACCAAACCAATGCTACTTTCCTTTATAAAATATTAGCCTAAATTATCTCTTTTGATATTAGTAAAAACTAGATTTGATGTGTACTAATAGAAATTATACTACCCAATTTGTGCCTTGATGTCCTTACTTATAAATTGAGCAATGTTAGTGTCACAAGATTGTCGCCGGGTGGTGTAGCACAAGCCTTTAATCCCAGCACTCAGGAAGCAGAGGTAGGCAGATTCCTATGGATTAGAGGCCAGCTTGGTCTACAGAGTAAGTCCCGGGATAGCCAAGGCTACACAAAGAAACTCTATCACAAAAAACAAAATCAAAATAGTCACAAGACTGTCATTAACACTAAATATCACAGTATATGTGTAGATTAATAACAGCAATAACTTTGTGAGGAAAAGTCCTAAAAATATTTATACTGAAACAAGCTATGCATAGAAGAAAACAGTTAAATGTCTGCTATGACCTTAATTAGAAATCTACATCCACTGTTTTCTATAGTAATTGTGATATTATGACATCAATTTCAAGTTATTTTAGTCAAAGAATTTGGAGAAATGCCATTTTTATTTTGTTGAAAATTATCATCATCAATACCTAGGAGTAAAATCTTTTACGACAAACAAGTGCTTTTTTACAAACATTTATTTCATTGGAAGACAATCTATAATATCCATCACTAATTGCATAAGAGAACAGTTTACAGAAAGACAGTAATTTTTCCCACTGTGATGTTTAATACCAAGTTTAAAAATAATGGTATAAAAAGAAAATGTTATAGTTGTCAAAAGCAAATAATTATAACTTTCAGGTTTAGAATTTTCTGAAGAATATGACTTCCAAGTGGAGATGTGATCATTTTAAGCACACAATCACTTTTGAGATCTAACAGATTAATTTAGAAAGTCTTGACTATCAAGCTATATAAGTATTTTAAAATTATGTTAATGTCATTGCTTCAATAGTTATCATGCAACCTCAGATTTCACAAAATATGTCTTTCATAACCATTTCAGGAAACTGAGAATTTAAATATTTTCTGTTTCACAAGAAATGTACTATTGAAATTTATATATATTTATGATTACCTTGCTCTGTGTTAAACGGAAATCCTTGCAAAACAAAGGGAGTGTATAACTTAACGGGAATAAAAATCTACAAGGAAGTGTTTAGCGGTAGTTTTCAAATCATCTCAGCTCTTGAGCATCTGAGGCAGGAGGATCCTAAAGAGTTCAAGACCAGACTGCAGTCCATGGGAATTTCAGGAGAGCCTGGGATACAGCATGGGACCCTGCGTTAAACAGCCAAGCGCAACAGTGAACGGATGATTGCAGCTGAGCTAGATGTGGAGGGCGAGAGGCCCTGGTGCCTCACCTTTCTCTCCAAGGAAGCTGCTCAATCCAGTTTAGTCCAGAGACTCCGTATCACCCTTTCCCATGGACTGACGTTAAGGAATCAGCATACCAATGAATTCCATATTAATGATTCACTAGCAAATATTGTCTAACTATAATTTTAGATAGAGAAAACCAGAAAATTTATCCAAACATGGTTTTATATGAGATACGGATGTGACATGATCCTTGAATAGACAGTGCTTAAAATCTAAATCCAGGATTTAATGCTTTCTCAATTTCTGTAAATTTTAGGTAGGAAATTGCTATCATAGACACATTGGATACACATTTGGGCAAGACATTTGGGGGCGACTGACTGCTGTGGGGACAATATCTCACTCTCAGAGGCCACCGTTTGTGAGTGATCATGGAAATCATTATTTGAAGCAATCAAATGTAAACATGAGACTACTGAACATGAGAATGGTCTACCTCATGCAAATGCTCTAGATTACAACTTTAACCTCCACATATTATGAGAATGTAAAATTGTTTACCTAACTTTTCATACTCAGATGAGATTAAAAAGCACAGAAAATTTTTTCTCATTTATGAAGGTCTTACACAGGTACATGAAATCATTTAGGACACACCAGAAATGAGACTGGTGACCAGGTAACTAATGCAAAGGATCAGGGAGAGAAGTAAGAGGAGCAGAGGGAGATCGTAGTAGAAGACCGTGGTATATCTGCATGAAAGTGTCTTTATGAAGCTTGTCACTGTGAGTAATAGATACGCCGAAAGATTTTAGATGGATTGAAACAGAATTGTAATTGTAGGAGAAGAAAAATAATGGTTAACAGAGCTAGGATTTAAAACCTGGAGCATCAACATTTTTCCAAGGCTCATAATTGTAATTAAAATTTTCCTATAATGCATGGGTGTTTTATCCATTTGTGTGCATGTGCCTGTGATCCCCTAGAACTGGATTTACTGACGGTTTAGAGCCTCTGTGTCGGTGCAGGGAAACAAACACTGGTACTCTAGAAGAGCAGCAAGTGTGTTTAACTGCTGAGCACTCTGTTCTTAATTTTAATCAATTCACTACACTAAGGGAATGAACATGCGAGGTCTTTGCTAATGAAGTCAAGGCTTGCATTTATGCCTAGATCTTATTTGAACAGGTGCAAGTCATTCTAACAGAGCAGTTGATGGAGTGTCAGTCACATTGTAGACGAGGTTTTGTCAACTTCATAACATGGCCTTTTAGAAAAATAGTCTACTCCCAGGCTGGAGAGATAACTCAGCAGTAAGTGTGATCATCAGAGAGGTCAGGAGAAATGATTTTCTTAATAAAATAGTTGTTGTTGGGGAAACCATTTTTGATTGATTTTCACTCTTTCACCATGTGCATTCATTTTTCATGCAATTATATTTATATATATATATATCTTCCATGTGTGACTGACTGTTTTAACACAAAATCTATTGATTTTTAGAATGTCCAAGTTGCTGATATTGAGGGGGGAAACACTTCTGCACACACAGAGTAAGCCTTTGTGCAATAAGAAGCGTTCAAACTGAAGTATGTGAAATGTGAACAGTTAATGTCAGGCATGTTAATTCAGCTACAGAAAGTACCACCTCAATATTTCTATAATAATAAATTCATTTGTTCATAATCACTTATCAATGCCCTTTTTTACTTGGTGACAAAAAGTCACATTGATACATAATTTAGCTGAAACATATAATTATGGCACATTTCTAAATAGCACCAACTGACCAGGTTCTACTTAGTAATTTGCAGCATGCCCACAGTAGGTTCCTATATACCCCACCAGAAATTTTTAAATGTCACTGTAAACGCCACTTGCCTCTGATAACTATTAACATTTAATGAAGAAGAAATGAAGAGAAAGAGGTGTGAAAGACTTTTAAGGTCACAGGGCTGCAAACTGCTGGGATGAAGAAATAAATGCTATTCTTTATCACTTCAGAACACTGTCTGCTCACCTTATGATATTTGTTTGTGCTTGTCTCCTAGTTCTTTTGTTTTTAGAACAATTTGTGGAATGTAGAAATAGCGTGCTAAATGCCTCAATGCTTGTGGTTCATGTATTTCTATGCCAACAAGACTCTGGGCCAAGAAAGCTACTTCAGAAGGTAGCATCTCTCACACTATGTACCACGCAGGGCAAATGACGTTGCCTTTAACGCGTGGCTGCAACTACATCATCTCCTATTCATGAAAACAGATCTCTCACAACTGTTGGATAAAGCTAGCCTCTCTATCTCCAGAGACAAACCTTTTGCTTTGAAAATAATCTTTATAGTCATCATCTGAAATACAAATTATCAAGCCAGAGTCCTAGAATACTTGTTGAAGTGTATGGTATTTTTTTTTGGCCTGGAGATAGATGAGAGAGAGATAGATGGATGGATGGATGGATAGATAGATAGATAGATAGATAGATAGATAGATAGATAGATAGATAGATAGATAGATAGAGTGCTATGTATATGTGAGTGTGTGTGTCTGTATGTAGAATGCATACATGTGTGCAGGTTAGCATGTATGTGGCTGCACTGTGTGTTCATGGATGTACACCTGTCTACCTCTGTCAGTGTGGTGGGAGGAGTCTGGACCAGAGGTTGACTTCAGGATCCTTTTTCAATTGTTCTCTACTTGATTACAGAAATTAATTAGCATCTTAATAAAGTGAATCTATCCTCTTTAAATTTAAGCTTTTGGAATTCTTATTTCTCTTGTTCATAGTTATGTCCTGTGACTACTGGTGAGTTGATAGTTCCTGTTGTGCCCTTTCTACTTCCACTGTGTTAATTGTTTACCTCTGTCAGTCTAGTGCCGCCGTGCCCTTCTCTAGCTCCTCTACACAAGGGTTACAAACACTAAAAGTCTTTATCCTCTTCTGACTTTACTTCCCATCTCTAGTCTTGGCTTTACCTATTCTAACTATTGAAAATAAATTTACTTTCAACCAAGTGTTTCATCTTTTATATATCAATTTACCTAATTATTGGTAAAAATGATAAATCAACCCAATGATGTTACCATCACTGGAAATGTGAAAATATCAATATTTTTCAAGTCATCAGATACGGTCCTATTATGTTTCTTTCTTATGGCTTACATGAGAATGTCCCACAAATTAATAATCTCATATGTTGAAATCTTACAGACGATCTGCACACACACACGGCAGGGACAAAATGAGGGGTGATGATGGTACTATTTGGGAGATGCTGGAAAGAAAGGATAGTCTTAGGTTATTGCCTTACCCTGGCCCCTTTGTGTATCTTCTTGCTCCTGTCTGCAATGGGGTAGGCACCTCTATGTCCTCCTGAAACTATGATGTTCTGACCGATGGGGTCTATAAGTTGTTTAATTCGAGTATTTTCAGTCACATAAGCATTTTAAAGCAATATGGTCCTCTTTCCAGAGCTGGACTCACTTGACATAAGGAAGAAATGAGTTTTAAAGCAGTTTGTAATTTTTAATGTTTTCAGTACAAAGTCAGGTGAGCGTATATTGACAGTCGTAATATCCTCCTGATGAAGTGTGCCTTTAAACAATATGAAACCAGCTTATTCATTTATTCTGACAAGCCTTGACTTGAAGGCTACTTTGTTAGATATTAGAATAACGATGATCATTTTTTTTCATAATCCCATCCACTTGCCTTTCTCTCACCCTAAGATAGAGTTTGCCTTCAATCATAAGGTTTGTTTCTTGGAGACAAGCTGAAAGGTTATGTTTCCTTTTTGTAAAATGCATAGCTCAAACTGGCCTCGAACTCATGATCCTCCTGCCCCTGCCTCCCTCAGCAAATCCTACTGTGTGCACCACCACAACTGGCTATATTTTCTTTCATTTATTTATTTATTTATTTGTGTTTTTTTAAAAACTGTTTTTTAAAACAGTTTTTAAAGACTGTTTTTTCTCATTTACATACCAATCTCAGTTCCCACTCCCTCCCCCCTCGTGCTCCCTCCACCTTCTCTACCCCCACACCCCACCCACTGCTCAGAGAGGGCAAGGCTTCCCATGGGAAGTCAACAAAGTCTAGCACGCATATGGCTTTGAGGCAGGACCAAGGCCCTCCCCACTATATCTAGGCTGAACAAGGTATCCCTCCAAAGAGAATGGGTTCCAAAAAGCCAGTACAGTAGGGATGAATCCTGGTCTCACTGCCAGTGGTCCCACAGTCTGCCCCAGCAATACAATTGTCACCCACATTTAGAGGGCCTAGATTGGTCCTATTCTGGTTCCTGCTCTATCCATCCGGTGTTGGTGGGCTCCCATTAGCTCAGGTAGACTATTTCAGTGGTATCCACACCTTGGTCTTGACCTCTTTGTTCATATTCTCACTCCCTCTCTTCGATTGGACTTTGGGAGCTCAGCACACTGCTCCACTGTGCATCTCTGCCTCTGCTTCCATGAGTTGCTGGATGAAGGTTCTGTGATGACATTTAAGATAGTAATCAATCTGACTACATAATTACTTAAGGTCTAGCTGAAGTCATCCATTGGATTCCTGGGAGTTTCTCTAGTGTCAGGTTTCTTTGATAGCCCCATAATTGCTCCCTCAATCAACCCTTGCTCTCCCTCTCTATCCTTCCCCCATATGGACCATCCTGCTCCCTCAAGTTCTCCTCCTCCCTCCCCTTCTCTCCTCCTCCTCTTCCAATCTCCCTTCTTCCCCCCACCCCCATGCTCCCAATTTTCTCAGGAGACCTTGTCTATTTCCTGAGTGAGGTAAAACCCAGACCCAGAAAGACAAGCATGGAATGTACTCACTTATAAGGGGTTATTAGGTATAAAGCCTATAGTCCATGACCCCAGAACACATAAATATTTTTTCTATATTTTCTCTTTTTTTTTTGGTTTTTTTGTTTGTTTTTTGTTTTTTGTTTGTTTGTTTTTTTTTTTTTTTTTTTTTTTTTTTTTTTTTTTTTTTTTTTTTTTTTTTTTTTTTTTTTTTTTTTTTTTTTTTTTTTTTTTTTTTTTTTTTTTTTTTTTTTTTTTTTTTTTTTTTTTTTTTTTTTTTTTTTTTTTTTTTTTTTTTTTTTTTTTTTTTTTTTTTTTTTTTGAAACAGGGTTTCCGTGTAGCTTGGTGGAACTAGCTCTTGTGGACCAGGCTGGCCTTGAACTCACAGAATGCTGCCTCCCGAGTGCTGGGATTTAAGGCGTGCCACCACCGCCCAGCAATATATTTTCTATTACAGTCTGTGGCTCTGTGTTTTATGAGGGTTAGAGTAATACTGTTTCCATTCAGAGTTATTATTGGAAGGTGTTTGTTTTGCCTGAAGGTTGGTGATTTTATATTGTTTAAGACACTCCTAACTAATGCCTCTGTTTTGTATCTATAGGAGTGTTTCTCAACCTGTGGGTCATGACCCCTTTAGGGGTCAAATAAACCTTTCATAGGGATCACTTAAGACCCTCAGAAAACACAAATATTTGCATTTCATTGCAATTTATAACAGTAGCAAAATCATAACTATGAAGTAGCAAGAAAAATAATTTTATGGTTGAGGTCAGCACAGCAACATTAGGAAAGCCGAGAACAACTGTCCTAGAGTCTCTTGGATGTGTCTATATCTCTCTTTTCAGATTAAAGATTCCAGTATCTATGGAAGACTGGCTTGGTGGCCGTAAGTTCCTTCAGCCTGATTTTATAGTGGAAAGCTTCCCTTTCATCTCGATTAGGACTGTGCTGGCGACTCTGCTCTTCCAGAGTTTGAAAGATGGCAGTCCCAGCTGTTGCACTCTCAGAGTTTGTATTGACGCCAGCAGTTATACAGTGGGTCTGTCCTTCTACGGCACTGGGCCCTTTTCACTTACAGCTTTTAGTGTATTTTCTGGTTATGTTCTACATATTCAGTGTTTCAACCTTAATAGGATACCTGAAGGGGTTTTTTATGGTTCTTCCTGCTGGATGTTCTGTGGGTCCTTATATCTAGATATTTTTTTCCTTAGATTTGTGGATTTTCTTCTATGGTTTCAAATATTTTCTACACCATTTGCTTCAGATTCTTCTCCGCCTTTTTATGGAGTCCCCAGCTCCTTACATGTCGTCAGCAGTATTACCCAGTTGTGTGCCTTGTGAGCTAAATACTGACTGGTGTGGCAAGACAGGTACGTGAGGACGAAAGTGGCACCAATATCGTGAGAGCAGCCAATGAGTTCCTGATTGAACTTAAGGCCTAATCCACTGGGGGACATTAATATTGTGTGAATGTGGGTTTTTATATGTGAACTTAATCTTCATTTTTAGTATGAGTCACAAAGTACAGGCAATAGATGCAAAAAGAAATGAAATAATATCAAGTTAAAAAGTTTCTGTGAAATACCAGGGACCACTAACAAAGACACAACTGATATCAAATATACATCTGATAATGAGATACACTCAGAATACATAAGAAACACAAACAACTCAACAGCAAGAAAACTAACTCAACTGACACGTAGATAAAGGTTATAGAAACAAACATTTCTCATAAAAGACATGCAAATGATCATCAGAAAGGCTCATTGCTAATAAACATGAAAAGCCAGTTAAAAGAACAGTGAAATAACCCCACCAGTCTGCTAGACTTTCCAGTTGAAAATTGCTCATTGAGGATATTTTATGTGTTATCACTGCATAGAAAGGTAAACACAAGCTATTGAGTATTACTGAGCTTGATTTAATCACTCTACATTATATCCACATTTAAAGAGAGCAAATTGTACAAGATAAATATCAATATATATGTGATTTCTATTTATCCATCTAAAGGCAAATAAGTAAAAAAAAAAATTGGTGTTTGACTTACTTTTTTTGCCAAATTGACACAAGCTAGAGTCATTTGGAAAGAGGGAACCTCAATTGGAACCAGATGTTTCAATCTGGTTGCCTATAGGCAAGTCTGTGGGGACATTTTCTTGATTAATGATTGATATTAAAGGACAAATCCCACTTCAGGTAGTGCCACCCCCATCAGGTCCTGAATAGTTTAAGAAAGCAGGCTGAACAAGCTGTGGAGGACAGGCTAGTAAGCAATACTTCTCTAGTGGTCTTTCATTCTATTCCTGCCTCCAGATTCCTTCTTTGCCTGAGTTTCTGCCTTGGCTTCACTCAGTGATAGACAGTGATACAGAGGGTTAAGTCAAATAATTCCTTTCCTCTCTAAGTTGCTTCTGGTTGTGATGTCTAACACAGCAACAGAAACCAAACTAGGAAAACAGCTGTCTTTTCTTTTTTCAATCACTGAATCCTCGCCACTACTAGGAGTTGACAGAAATTAAAGATCAGAAGGAAGGAAATGGCGGATAATGGAATGTTATCTGGTCTGTATATCTGAAGCCCAGATGAGTCAATATGAGTGAACGTCCAAGAAAATTTGAAAACTAGTACACTAGTTAAATAAAATTAAATAAAATAATATTATGTGCACTGATAGCAATGCCTCTCCCAGGTGCCACCTCCAGCAATCAAAGAGCAATGCTCCTCTTATTTTATGAGTGCAGAAGAAAGTAAGGATGAAACAGTTTAAATAAACCCAATAAGCATCTCTCTGTTCCCCATACCAAGCTGCAATGATTTCCTAAGCGTAACGATACAGCCTGACCTCTACCTTCTAAATCGCATGAAGTCGTGTTTGTCCCCTAAAGCAAAATTGCTACATGAGACATAGTTTCCGACCTTGCATGCTCACACTGTGTAATCCATCAAAGCATGAGCTTAGCGAGAGTTAAGAACACATAAAATCAGCATTCACTGTAATGTTTGTGAAATTGCAAAGTCATTGCTACTGATACAGTGGGTTTTTATTATATACTTACATTCACAGATTTTTGCATGTAGTATTCTTTTTCATATAATGGTGAAGAAATTATAGGTGAGACAAGTATTTATTGAGGTTCATAATATTTAAATCATCTACTCAGAGAGTTATATGTTTTATGCAAGCAAGCAATATTTTTTTTAATTTTAAAAAATTAAGGCTGGGCAAGGTGACCCTGTATGAAGAGTAGGATTCCAAAAGCCAGTGAAGCAGTCAAAGGCAGTACCTGCTCCCACTGTTAGTCCTACAAGAGGCCCAAGCTACACAACTGTAGCATACATGCAGTGTGCCTAGGTCAGTCCCATGCAAGCTCCCTGGTCATTAGTTCAGTCTCTCTGAGCCCCTATGAACCCAGGTTAGTTGGTTCTGTGAGTTTGGGTTTTCTTGGGGTATACTTGACCCCTCAGGCTCCTACAATCCTTTCTCCTCCTCTTCTTCAGGATTCCCCAGAGTTCTACCTAATGTTTAATTGTGGGTCTGCACCTGTTTCCATCAGTTGCTGGATGAAGCCTCTCTTTTGAAAAAGCCTTGACACCTGGGGAGGGGCTTAGTCTTACTGAAACTTGATATGCATATTTTGTTGCTATCCATGGGAGAACTGCCCCTTCTTGAACACAACCAGAAGAGGAATGGATTGGGAGGTGGGAACAGAAGGAGGGGGGACTGGGAGGAAGGGAGGGAGGGGAAATTGCAGCTGGGGTGTAAAATAAATAAATTTTTAAATTAAAAAAAAATCCTTCAAGTTTAGTTGTCAATATTGTGGAAACTGGTTCCCAGAAATATGGAGGAAAACAAAAGACAACAGTGCATTTGATGGAGCCAAGTCTTACTTGAAGAAGCTCAATAAAAAGTACACAAAAGTCAGAGAGTTTTACTTGTGATACTGGGAAATGCTATCCGTTATTGCTTGATACTGAATAAAACTGATTGTGGAAAATATATTTGTTTCATAGATGTTGCAAAGTGAAATAAGTTAAAAATATGGAAACAATGAATTGTATACCAACGACATTCTCTGAATCCTCCTTACCTAAAAAGAAAATGGTAGAGATAGAATTGTAGATGTTGCCTTTAAATAACTCAGTGATCTTATGTAGAGTATGCATACATGACACACGCTAGCAAGTGAAAAGCTCAACATTCATGACAATGAAATATTCTGTCTGTCTAGCCTGCTGGTGACACTGAGAGCTGATGTCCCAGGATGAGTGACAGACGCCTTTATGAACCAGTATTTCCTTTTCTGTACAAAAGAGTATTGATACTGCACAACTCAAATATTTTGTTATGAGACTTAAAGAGAAACGTAATGACTTCTCTAGGTGCTCAGGCAAAATTAAACATCCAAATAATGGAAAACTAGGACTTTTCCATTCTGAGAAGTGTGAGTCAACATACAATTTCAGCCTACAATCCCATTCACCGAACCAACTAAACCAGGCAGAAATCCCTCGGGATCCACTACTGAGAGTGGGGATTGTTCTGTCACTAAATTTAATCGCAGGTAAAATTGATTTTATTTGCTACCTTTAAATAAACTTATTATCTCTAGTGATCTAACAGCATTGTAAATTTCTCTCTTGTCCTTTGGTAAAGCAATAGGATCAAAGGGGAGCTAGATTATTTCATGGCTGAGGACTGTGAGGTTTCTGCTTCTAATAGAGTATTGACTGAGACAGGAAATGTATAGGCAAGCATCTGGGAAGAGACCCAGGACACCTGAAGGCTAAGTAATATTACATTGTACCATTTTTGTCAACCATGCATACAATTCTCTTAAAGTTGTTGCTGCATAATTTCAAGGTATTTCTTTAAAATTAAACTGTACAAATAGTATTCTAATGTGTATATATTCCACACTTTCTTGATCCATTCTTCCATTGAGGGGCACCTAGGTTGTTTCCAGGTTCTGGCTATTACAAATAATGCTGCTATGAACATTGCTGGATCCTGAGGTAGGTTGATTCCCGATTTCCTGAAAAACAATGACATCTTGAATTGTGCATGCAAATGGATAGAAATAGAAAACGCTATCCTGAGTGAGGTAACCCAAACCAAAAAAGATGATTATGGTATGTACTCACTCATTAGTGGACCCTAGCCATAAAACAAAGGACACTAAGCTTATAGCTCACAAGCCCAGAGAAGCCAAGTAGCAAGGTGAACCCAAAGAAAAACATATATAGATCCTCCTGGAAATTGGAAGCAAACAGGATCGCCAGGGAAAAGTAGGAATCATGGGGGTGGGGATAGAGGTGAGGGTAGGGGTGGTGGGGGAAAAGGAGGGGGGAAGGAGAAGGGAGAAGGGAAGGACTGGGGAGAGCTTGGGGGAGTGGGAGG